>JAWWEO010018889.1:0-19420 GCA_035582975.1 Ormyrus labotus | reverse complement strand
GCACATAATTTTTGAAAAATCGAGCGTTAGGCCGAACGGACGCGGCTTCCTTCATATTTTAACATTAGAAAACATATTCCAAAATTACAGGAAAATCCATTACCCAAATGTAGTATACTCTCCTTGTTAGATAAAACTACTTAAAACTTAAAGGCAAACGCAATTCGTTTCTGGAAAAGTAATTATTATAGAAAGTATATTAAAAAAAATAAGAGAAAACAAATTAAAGAGAAACGAGATTTTGTATTAAAAATTGCATCTATTATAAGAGTTATTACTGGTTTTAATTGGTCCTCTACTTCTATTTTTGAAATATGATCAGGTGGTCGTACCGATATTACGTGTCA
Organism: Ormyrus labotus; assembly: GCA_035582975.1. Lineage (NCBI taxonomy): Eukaryota > Metazoa > Arthropoda > Insecta > Hymenoptera > Ormyridae > Ormyrus > Ormyrus labotus. Next base: position 19,073 of record JAWWEO010018889.1, on the reverse strand, counting down.
GTGAAGTTCTTCAGTCGAGTTTGTAGTTGATAATCTAAAAAAGAATAATTTAAAAATATTGAAAATGCGTGTCATTGATGAGATCTATTTATTTTTCAGAAATTAGATACAAGAAATTAATTTAATTTTTTTTTTTAAAGAAACTACTATTTAATTTTTAGACGCTGCTAAAATAAACCGCTACGTTTCTATTTTCGGGAAGTAATTCTAAAATCCCCCAACGATAAGAAATTGCATTTCTAACGAAGATAAATTAACAGCTTTTGTGCTGCAACCATTTTTACTTTAACTGCCTTGCTTTATACTTGTTTTCGATTTATTCGCTGAATTGAAAGCTTAAAAAACGGATTATTCACTTCTGCTCTAATAATCTTACCGAACGAATTTAATTAATAAAATGAAAAAGGCATTTTAATTGCTGTATGTATTATTAGAATAAGCGTAAAATACGCTTTTGAATAAATTTTCTGATTTCTCCAATTAATCCCTTAATTCTCTGTCTGCACATATAATACAAAATATGTAAAAAAAATATTCATTCGAAGCAGAATAAACTGCAGACACTCATTTCAGAATAAATCAGCTTTTTTTCATATGAAGATTATTTTCAAGAAAATATCAAAAATACTGAATCATTGGTATCTGGGGGTAAAGGTAAAACGCAATATCCTTGTCAAGCTCTGTATATCATCGTAGTATAATTTAATTCACGCTTACTCCTTCCACTCGCGAAAACACGAGCTGCCAATAGTTTGACAAGTGCATTAATGCAATAATAATAATAATAATAATAATAAGCGAAATCGTTTCTTTCTTCGAAGCATTAACGAATAGCAATAAAGATAAAAGTACACCTCACTGACGCAAAGAGAAAAGAATCGTTAAATGTCCTGCAATCGTAAAAGAATTTGTTTGTCGGATCTATTTGATCGTGCATTGTTTTTCGCGGAATTTTTATCGCCACGCGCCTCTGCTTATACTCGGATCTCCGGTATAGTTGATAAGTCGGCTTGTAATTTCGCGCGAGTATCTTAACGAGGCATTCCGACAACTTTTCGCGTAAACAAGATTGCTCCTCGTGAAAAATTCGGAGATTCTCACGACTGACCGCTCGTTTCCTTGTTTTCATCCCGGCGCGGACGGATCGTAAAGCGTTGGAAATCGGCTTCGAAGCTCTCCCTTGAAATGACAAATGATTTCGTTCAAGTAAACGGAAAAAGTTATGTATAAGAAAAGCAGAACCACGAAATACAACAATGGCCGGCGGTGTCTCTCTCTCTCTCTTGGCCGGGGGATTTTCTCAATTCAGATTTCTTACCGCAACTTTCTACGCTTTTTCACGTTCTATAAACGCCGAACGACAATTCCGCGTCTAATTCTCGAAGCGTCTAATACTCGTTTCGAAAAGCACTGACATTATTGCGCGTTTTCAATTACGGCCCGGCCGTAATATAAAATAATACGGAAAAGAATAATTGACGGACGCTCAATGGCATTAAGAAATTGCTAATTTGCCGGGAGCAGCTGAATGGAATGAAGAATTGAGTGAAAACTGCATTGGGAACAATAGATTCGCCGGGAGAGAAAAGGTAGATTGCATCAAGTTTGGATTTGATTACAAAAAAGGCGAAATAACGCCTGAGAATTGCCTGAAATGGCTTTTTTCTCTAGCGCATATTGAACGAGCGGGATGAAGCGCCGGATTTAAACTTCGTAAGGATTTTGCGGGGCATTTTACAGTTTCGTTTCTCTTAAATTTTGTTTATTGTTCGTACATTGTTCAAGGTGAAATACAGTGAAGGGATAATTTTTATTGCTTCATTTCCATAATTGATTATACTTTGGTAGTTTAAAAAAAAACTTTGAAACGAACGGAAAACTGCAATATAAATAATTTATTAGCTTTTCCGTTGCGCTCGCAGTTAACGTCGGAATTGCAAAACTCGAAAGTATCGCAAGAAAAACAGTTTAATCCCTGCACGATCCACTTTAGAGCCGCCGACGTTTCGGAACGTCTCGCGTACCCGAAAAATCTTCGGTGTTCGCCGAAGGTCCGCGCGTCGAAGGTACAGCCGCTAATTTATTAATGTTTATTTCCGATGCCGTGTTGTAATGTTTATTTTAACGCTCGCCTGGCCTAGTTTATGCATAAACCAAATGGAATCCCGTCAAAATATACAGGCGCTCGCATATTTATACTTTTCTTTTGGCAAAGGAATTGCGCTGCTGGCCGCTTCCTTGCCGCCGGTCGAAAGTCAACAAATAACCTCCGCTCGACTGTCGCTCGCGGGGAAGAGTCCGCGCCAGGAGCCTGTGTGCCGCGTCTCTTCGCCTCCCTCCCCCCTGCGCCGTCCCGGCCAGCAGCGTTGTTGTTTAGGCAAAAAAAGGTTGGTCGCGAAAGGAAGTGCGCCTCGCCTTTGTAGGTGTCGGGTGGTGAAGCAACAACAAAAAAATTTCCACGACGTTCGGTACAGATAATAAGGAGCGCGCGAGCGAACTTTGCGGCGTGAAAAATCGTCTGCTCCTCGAAAGAGGGAAAGTCGATATAAGCTTATTTCGGGGCTCTCACCTCTCGCTCCGATCGGCCAGGTTCCTGTTTCCCTCTCTCGTGCTCTCTTCAGCCTCGATTCTTGTGCTCTTCGCCTGCGTCTTCGTTCCCGTTGTTCGTCCCTGTTCGCGAGGCGGCCTCCGGCTGTTTTCTCTGCTGCCTCTGCCTTAGGCGCAGCTGCTGCTGGACTGCTGCTTGGCGGCGGCGACGGCGGTCATGATGTCTGTCGGTTCACCGGCAGCCGCTGCAGCCGCTCGATCGTTTACAGCTCCGTGACGGACTCCTGGCAGAGAGCAGCTCCGTCCGTTCCTCCCGGGCTGTCGGGCAGCAGGTTATACCTCTCTTTCTCTTTCAGCGACACACAGCCATCTTGTTGTACCGCCTCTGTGTCTGTCTCTGTCTCGCTCACTGCTGCTGCCGCTCGTCTGTCCTTGTCAGCGCTGCGTCCTCGATTCGCGGCTCGCTGCAAAGCACACTCTCCTATCTCCTTTGGACGAGGACTTCTGGCTGCTCGGCGCTCCTCGTCCTCGAGGTCAACGTCTTGCTGGTGGTGGTGGTGGTGGTAGTCGTCGTCGTCGTCGTCGTCTTCGTCGTCGTCTTAGCCGCGGGCCTCGTTGCTGTCGCTGCACACATTATTTCACGTACGACTTGTCACGCACACACACACGGTCGTGGTACGATTCACTCACACAGTTGCGTATATATATTTATATATATATATGTATATACAAGAGGCCGGAGTGCTACTGTTTTACGTTCGTCATCCCGGAGCGAGTGCGCACACAGTTTCTCTCCCGTGTTTGTCCGCCCTGTCTTTCTCACTCGCTCCGTACACCTCTGTCTATTCACCTCTCGGTCCCTCTCACTCTCTCCCTCGCTCTTTCTGTCTTTCTTGTGCAGAGCGTGCCGCTTTTCGCCGCTGCTTTTGCACACCTCTGGCCTCCCGCAGCCACGCACGTCCACTGACGGAGAGCAGCAGAGTCGGCGAAGGTGACGGCGGCTGCTAGTGGCGGCGCTACCGTCTCTCTAAACTTTACTCTCTCTCTCTCCCTGCCTCCTCTGCGCGCGGCGGGGAATGGGGGAATCCAACGGTCTTTCGAGACCTCACTCTCGAGCCTTGAGTGGGAGGGAGCGGGACGCCAAATGGGCTGCGAGAAGCCGAGAGACAGGGATGGAGACGCCGGAGAGAGAGACCTGACCTGAACGTTCTTTAACTTTGGCTTCGGACGCTCTCGGCTAAGATCGGCCGCGCTCGAGGAGTTTCTCCGTCCCTCTCTTGCACACGCGATAAGGAACGCTGCCAACCTTGAGTCGTCTGCTCCGACCGCTCTATTGGCAGCGCTGATGTGGAATTACGTAGCGCGTGATTTAAATTTTCACTAAATGTGCGATGATTCTAATGCTGTTATTATTTCATTATATTTATATTTTTTAAATACTTTTATTTAATTTATTTAATATAACGTTTAAGTGCAGTTTTAAATTCATTTAATTATTTGTTTTCACTACTCCTATTATCAAATAAAAGTGTAATTAAAGCACATTTGGTTATAGTTGAAAATTTTTTCTGCAACGAAAAAGTTGAACAAACCGAGGTTAATCTTAACCTTACCAGAAGAAGCCGACGTGCAACAAAACGTTCCGTAAGCCAAGCAGACCGATTTAAAGAATATTCTTGGAATAGCAGCTATATGCGTTTCTGCTTCCTGCTCGGGTTTTCCAGCGTAGGTTGCCTCTAGAATCATTATCCCCGCACCGCAGGTACAGAGCCGAGGCGAGTGAAAGAGCAGCTGGCAGGGCGAAAGTAACACCGCTTGTATTTCTGAATGGTATAGCTTAGTGCAGGCCAAATATTTAATGAATAGAGCGACTGGGCACACGTGGGTGCAGATATGTATACCTGCGGGGAACGCACCTTTTATGGTCGGAAATGTCACAAAGTGCAATAAAAAAGAAAGGTGAAAAGGTCTTTCGGATGCAGTTGAGAATTTGAACATAGCGAGTACAAATTGTTGCTAATTGTTGTTAAAATTTAGGACTTGATTGAATTGGAAATTATTTAATCTAATATCAATGGCTTAGGAGTTTTTATTGTCATGCCCGAAAGAATATGTTTTAGTTAAAGACACAATTGTAGTTACAAGGAGAGTGTACGACATTTGGATAATGGATTTTCCTGTAACTTTGAGATATGCTTTCTAATGTTAAAATATGAAGGAAGCCGCGTCCGTTCGGCCTAACGCTCAATTTTTCAAAAGTTATATGCTCTTTTAGCGAAAATCTAAGAAAAATCGATTTTTGTTTAATCACTTATATCTTCTCAACTATTAACGGTACAGTATTTTAACTCCTCGCATTTGAAAGGTGAGATCAAATCCTATCGATTTAAAAAAAAGACATCAAAAAAATCTTTATTTGTTCAAAAGTTATAGTCAAACAAAGAATGACCATTAAAATAACATGAAAAATCTACTTGTGTAATTTTAGCCTAATTTTATTGCAAATTTTTATTTACCTGTAACTTTTGAACAAATAAAGATTTTTCTGATGTCTTTTTTTAAATCGATAGGATTTGATCTCACCTTTCAAATGTGGGGAGTTAAAATACTGTACCATTAATAGTTGAGAAGTTATACGTGACTAAACAAAAATCGATTTTTCTTAGATTTTTGCTAAAAGAGCACATAACTTTTGAAAAATCGAGCGTTAGGCTGAACGGATGCAGCTTCCTTCATATTTTAACATTAGAAAACATATCTCAAAGTTACAGGAAAATCCATTACCCAAATGTCGTATACTTTTTTATTAGTTAAAAGTATATTTTAATCCTTTTATTAATTTCCCAAAAAAGATAAAAATTTGTTATTTTTTGACTTTTTTATAAATATTTAAGATTATTAATAACTTTTGTTAAACAATTTTTAAACAATTTTGCGGTAAGGAATAGCAAACAAAATATCTATGATTATTCCCCACCTAGTAGTCTGCAGCAACACACTTTAGTAATAAAATATTTACCGACAGCTCGCAAAGATTTTTGTAAAGGTAAAATGTGGCACGTAACAGCAAAAAACAGGAGCATGAAAATCAATTGGATAAGCAGTTTTATTAAAAAACTTGGTACAAAGAAAAAAAAGTTCTGTACAATGTGTACGAGTAAGGAAACCGGAAACTTCAATCGATTTATGCATCTCGTAAAACAGTATTTACATAGAAGGATAGATCGTGTAGCGATTGATATGAAGGTTACTGTTCATGTCGACTTTTATTTCGCATTTTCTTATAATAGCTTCTAGGCTTCTATCGCTATTCTTTCTATTTTTCTTTCTTGTTCTATCGCTACGTGCGTCTTTTCCGAGACCTTGCCATTAAGTTCAAATGATATTAAATCCTTTTTCGATCAGAAATTATTATGTAGACACACAATGAAACGTAACAATATATATGGCTTAATGATATCCCTTTTGGAAGTTTTCGCTATTATTTGGCAAATTTTTTGTAGATTTTTTGTAGATTTCTAGTCACCTGTTAGTGAAGAGACTAAAACACGTGAAATTTCGAACAGGAACATAATACTTTTAATCAGATTTAAAACAAAAAACTATTAACCCTTTCTTTAACGTACAGTGATACGTGATATTTTCTTCAAGTATTTAGGCCAAATTGTTGCATTTTTATGTTGGAGGTTTGAAACAACGCATACCATAGCTCAAATATATAATAATGCACCTACTCCGAAAGTATTTTAAATAGACAAAGTATGTAAAATGATTACTTTTTTAGGAAAAATTCTTATGTCAAAAGATGAATCAGGAAATATTTTTTTTAAATCACAATAAATTTTTTACATATCTTTTTAAAATATTATTCTTTGTCATACCAGAAATATTTTTTGAAAGCATTCAAAAGTCATTATTTGTAAATTTTAAACTTTTGATTCTAATTTATCAAAGTTTATTATAGTTTTTTAATATTTAATAATAATAAATTTATATACAGATGTTTACTTTTTTATTAATAGAAAATTGTTTCTGCGATCAATTTAAAACGATAATATATTATTAAAAACATTAATATATTTATTATTGTTAATTATTTTAATTATTTTTTATAAATTTATATTTATTTTTATCAATAATTCAAAATATTGGTTAATAAAATTTTTTAAGGTGGAGATACGTCAGACCGTATACGCTAAAAATAACTCCTATCATTCATAAAAATGATTGTAATTCTTTTTTATTAAAACTTGTTATTCATCTAATAATATTGAAGTCAAACTCTTTAAAAACACTTTATTTGACACGTAAACCTTGTTACATCAAAGAATGTTATATGAAAATTGGAGAAATAACAAGTATCATAGGATTTGTATTAAAAATGATGTAAGGATTTCTTTAAAAAATGCTCCAATAACTAACTTTATTATGAAAGGGAAAATAAATAATTATTATAATTATATTCAGATAATTTTTACTAATTTTTCACGTTAATTTTCACCATTATGTCGTGGTAATTTTTATCCTGCCGGGTAGAGTAATATTTATTATAATTTTCACTACAATTTTTACTATATATTATGCTATGCGTGTGTAGCTTCAAAAAAAGGATAAAGAAATTTACGCAAATTCTTAGAGTGAAATATCACCCCGAACGTGTGGAAAAGTCAAAAAGCTTTTAAATAAAAAAATCGGAAGTGCTAATCTTTAGACTGGTTTACTCATTGCGTGACCGCAGCTGCATTTTCTGCAAATAATCGTCATACTCTTGTCAAAGCTTATCAAATGAAGAAATTATATAAAAGGATGGAAGCGAACATTTGCAAGATGTGGCACAAGTGTTACTGAAAACGCAAAGATGTCCTTTGCTTGGAAAAGTTTCCTTTTGACTTTAGTAGTCATTGCTACTAGTCATCAAAGTTTTGCTTCTCTTCTTCCGGGTATAATTCTATGTGATGATCCGGATCCAGACTCGGTAAGTGACATTTAAAGTAATTATTTAATGGTTAAATTCTTTTAATTTATTCAAATTTTGTACTAAAATTTTTTTATTTTTATTACTTAAAATGTAAAAGTGCAACTACGTTTTCAATTTAAACAATAACTTTAGAATTTCACAATTTTTAATTTAGTAAGCAAAGTAACTATTAATATAAAATACATATTTCATAAACTTTCAATTTTTTTTGAACCATATATTATATAGCTGTAATTTAAAAATTTCATGTGCCTTTTTCTAATTATTACTGGAGTTTAAGGATAAAAAATTGAAGTGAATTACAATTTTTTATACTGTAGTTTGTAAAATAGTGACTTTAAGAAATATATTGTTAAACATTGAGTATTGCACATAACAATATATAATCAATCTTTTAAGTTGACTTATAATATTAAACAATATGCCCACAACTTTAATATTTGAAGATAAAACTTAATTATTTTTATAAAAAAATTTTTAGCTCCCATTACTTCTCCCGTCACCACCAGAAGGAAGTTATGGTCCACCACCACCAGTAGGAAGCTACGGTCCCCCGGCTCCACCGCCACCGGCTGGAGGCTATGGCCCCCCAGCTCCACCTCCACCTCCGCCACCACCAGTAGGAAGTTATGGTCCTCCAGCTCCACCACCGCCGCCTCCTCCACCAGTTGGAGGCTATGGTCCTCCAGCTCCACCACCACCTCCACCACCACCAGTAGGAAGCTATGGTCCCCCAGCCCCACCACCACCGCCTCCACCACCAGTTGGAAGCTACGGTCCCCCGGCTCCACCACCACCACCAGCTGGAGGATATGGTCCCCCGGCTCCACCACCACCGCCCCCACCATCAGCTGGAGGCTATGGTCCTCCAGCTCCACCACCACCGCCTCCTCCATCAGCCGGAGGCTATGGTCCCCCGGCTCCACCACCACCGCCCCCACCATCAGCTGGAGGCTATGGTCCCCCGGCTCCACCACCAACAGTAACCATTTATGGACCACCACCACCGCCCCCACCATCAGCTGGAGGCTATGGTCCCCCGGCTCCACCACCACCACCTCCACCATCTGCTGGAGGCTATGGTCCACCAGGCCCCCCTCCACCATCAGTTGGAAGCTATGGCCCTCCAGCTCCCCCACCAACAGTAACCATTTATGGACCACCACCACCGCCCCCACCATCAGCTGGAGGCTATGGTCCACCAGCTCCACCACCACCACCTCCACCATCTGCTGGAGGCTATGGTCCACCAGCCCCCCCTCGACCATCAGTTGGAGGCTATGGTCCTCCAGCTCCTCCACCAACAGTAGCCATTTATGGACCACTACCACCGCCTCCATCACCGGCTGGAGGCTATGGTCCCCCAGCTCCACCTCCACCTCCGCCATCACCAGTAGGAAGCTATGGTCCACCAGCCCCGCCACCACCATCAGTTGGAGGCTATGGTCCTCCAGCTCCTCCACCAACAGTAGCCATTTATGGACCACCACCACCACCACCAGTGGGTGTTTACGGCCCTCCTCAAGCACCACCAATGGGAGTATACGGTCCTCCGCCACCGCCTCCCTCAGTAGGAGTGCTCATTAAGTTAAAAAAGAATAAGGGACGTAAAAATGGTGGTGGCTATCGCCCAAATGGTATTTATTCAAATGACTGCTAGTGTTAGCTAATGGAAAGAAGTTGATCATTATTTTATTACTTTTTTAGATGTTATATCTATATGTCTTTATTTTATTTGCATGACGTATGAATAAATTTTTTAAATACTGTAACATAAAATTTTAAAGTTTTAATAAAAGTTGCTTTATTTATACATTTTATATTTTCCTGCAATTTTGACATTATATTACCTCTAAGCTTTTTAAAACAGCACACAAATATTTTGTATTAAAATGTAAACTAAAATGACGTTTTCAAAAGAGTATACACCTTTTAATTTTTTTAATTTAAAACTTAAAGAAAGATACCATGTGCTGGAATTAAAGTTATAGTTATGAAGTAATAAACTTAGAAAACAAAATTAGAAAACTACTTCTTATAGTAGAAAATTTCAACTAGAAAATTTAATTTTATAGCGATAAACTTTCAGTAGAATTTGCATTTACTTTACCTTGACTATATTTTTTTCAAAATATAAATCCAAAACATATTCTTTTATTTATGCAATTAAAATTTTCTCATACAATAATAAAGATTACAATAACATAAAAGTTTTGCATAAATATTCTCTTTATATGTAATTTATACTCAATCTGTTTTTATACTGCGCATGCGGAACAAAATTGTCGACCTGTTCCATATCTACTCCCTTTACATAAAAATTCATTATCTGCACCCCTGATACTTTCAAAATCTCTAACCATCAAAATAATTGAACCGGCCGGAAATCGTCCGCGATTTCTCCTGCCGGCGGCCGCAGCTTTTTCATCCCGAAGGTAAAGGGCCGAACGAAAGCGATATAAACTCTTTCGCCGCCGCGTTGATTTGATAATTCGCCGCCGCTCGTAATTGATAACAATTTATTTTCCCGCAGCATCTGCGAGTCGGCCGAACGCTTATGTACACGTGATACGTATATATATATGTGTGTCGGGGCCAGTGAACCGAACATAGACTGTCCGAGGCTCTCCTGAATATATGTATAGACTGTTCTCGGTGTATCGTATGCGCATAGCATTTTCATGTTTCACGAGTCTCCGTTGACTATTTGTCCGATAAATTTCTTTTTTCGCCGACGGCTTTTACGCAACGAAAGTCCTTCGGCAGTTTGAGAATTGGATCTTGCTGGCGATTCGGTTTCTTGGATTTTTAAGGATTTACTCGTTTTTTGTAGTTTTTTATCAGTGGACTGTCTCTGTTCTATAAATAAACTCGTTTCCATAACTTTACGCAGAGAATCATCTCTATAATGAAAACTCGAGCATCCCTCTTCCAAGGCAGATTACCTTTCTTTTTCATCCCTCTACATGAGTGAAGGTGCATATGCCTCCAAACGCAACATTGCCCCAAGAACCAAAACACCCTCGCAAATCCATAAAAGCGACGAAACCGCAATTCCCCCATGCGTATCCCCCGCCTCGTGACGGGCAGAGCTGCTCTGCATGCGCCTCTGCGTCTGCCGGTCCTCGCGTCGGAGCAGCGCTTATCAATAATACCTCTGCGATGGCACACAGAGGCCCGGAGAGTCCGCGCTGCATCTGAGCGGCGCGCGCTCCCTTCGCTCATCTGGCCGGTAGGCAGCACTTGCGGAAACGCTGACCCCACTGCGTGTGCAGAGGCGGCCATCAATCGCAATCTCTGTACACTTCTCTCCCCGTCCGGCCGACTCTCCGCGTCGAGAGCGTTCGGACGCTGCAGCCTGAAATTAATTGGGCCCCGAGGAGGCTGTCCTGATCGGCTACCGCCGCGTTTTCGGAGATTTTCCGGGGAAGGCCGCTTCGCTTGCTAAGAGGCGAAAATTGGAGAGCCGAGGATTGTGCAACGTTTTTGTGTACGCAACTGCGCAGACTGACTTGGGTAAGTTTTCGAGAAAAAGAAATTTTCAGTATTTTTGCTGAATATAGCATATATTCCATAATGCTAATGAGTTACGATACTGATTTGCACGAGATATAGATTTGTTTAACCATCAACTTTCAAATATTACATGAACGATTTACGGTACATACTTAATGGCATAAAGCAGAGTAAATATCAATTTCATATTGAAACAGCCACGATATTGCCCGACGATTGCGTTCCCGAAGTAATATTTGCTCTAATAAATGGGATATACGTCGTAAGAGATATATATACAGACTGTCTCTGTGTTACCTTTGCTTATTGATTATGGATTCGGGAGGAAATAGCAGAGATAATCAATTCATCAGCGGTATGTCCACTGTCTGCCCTCTCCCCGTCTATCCCCTGCATCGACGTCTAATTATCATACCTTCAAAGTTTTAGTGCGCCGTAGAATCGGAGAATAATTGTGGATTATTCTGCGAACTGATTTGATTGCGTCTCTACAAGCTTTGAGAAGTTTAACTTTTTCGTGCAGCATATTCAACGGTTATTAAACGTGTAATGTTGCTGCAAAGTTTAATTAATACTCATCGTTTTAAAGATTTTAACTAGAAACATTTTCGTATTCCGAAAATTAATTTAAATTATAATCTCAGTATTTTTGAATGGATATTAAACATAAATAAAAATTAAGCTACACTTTCAATTTCGACAAATCGATATATTAGGCGAAGAATTTAGTGCAGGAAATTGATAAAACTTCTTTTCGGAATTCGTCCCGATCTTTCAATGTCATCTGCTTTCTCGAATTTCTTTCCATTCCTCTTCATTGAAATCCCCGGCGGTACGTTCGTGTATCCGTTCGAGTTGCATCTGCGAAGAAAAAAGCCTGTTAGCCGGGCGGAAAAAACAAAACTCTCCGGGGAAAACCAATACGTTTTGATGTTCTCGTCTGCTGTAACGTTATGCATTATTTAAAAAATGGAAACCTTTTACGATTTCCCGGTTGAACGAATAAAACGTCTTTGTTTTTGCAGTTACTTTTTCGAGATAACGCGCGAGTTTCTTCATACATTTATACATCTGGAAATACTGCAAAAGAACTTCAAATTAAACGTACATAATTTAAAAATAAAACGTAAAATTTTGCGGGTTGAAACAATATTTTTTAAAGTATCATTCTCATGTATTTTATAATGAGTAACTTTTATTACACGCAAAAAAGTAAAGAAATAAGAAAAAAAAATAATAAAAACTTTTTATGCTGTACTTCTGTTTCTGCATGAAGCATCTGTTGTGATTTGATTAAAAAAAATTATGGGAGACGTTACGTGCGTAATTCATACACGATGTACATTAATAATGGTGAACGTTAATTGATCAGTTGAATAAGATCTAATGAGTTGCATAATGTTATAATCCACTTGCAAATAAAAAATAGAAAATAAATGTGAACATAATTTTGTTCGTGTCAATTGTTTACATAATTTCTTAAAAAATGATTAGCTGTACATTTATAATTCCAAATGTAATTAACATTTAAAACCAACATACATTTTCAGGATAAATGCAATATTTAAATCCTTGCTTTTGAACGCATATGGTTTGGAATAAAGATTCTGACTGTATATGTATCACTAAAACAATAGAGAAAAATTTTGTTGATATCAAATTGTAAGTTTAAAATATTTTAAATATTATAAAGATATAAAGATAAACAATACATTTTTAATAAAAACTGCTGTCAATTTACGATTCACTCATTGATATTATATGCTTCTGTCATCTGTTGGAAATTCGTGAAAGTCGTTGTCGATAATGTAGAGATCAAAATTAGTTAAATACATATACCTCATGATGATGTATATTATGTACCTTTACATGAACACAATAAAATTACCATCATCTGGTCTTTTATTCAAATATGAAATTTAAATAAATTATATAATAAAGCTCTATATTCAATAAAATTGATGCTTATAATATCCAACATAATGAATTTATAGTATTACTAAAATACCAAGGATCCCAAGAAAAATAATAAATACCGGTACAATTGGGTATAAAATAGTTACACTTTATTATCATACACGTAAAAAATGAATTCATAACAAAATGACAATGATTCTTGGAAAGCTTATATATACATATATACATCTATCTTAATGATTAAACGAATAACAGATGTAAAATACTAAACGCAAACGTTTCACCAGCTCTCGACGCCGTCGACGCAAATTTTCACCGGTTTGTCGGTCTGAACGACAACCCAGTCTCCAGTGGTGCTGAGGCTATGGATGGTCGTGTTGCAGGCGGCGAGAGCCGAAGCGATTGACGTGAGGTCTCGCTGCGATTTAACGCGGTTGAGCAAAATGTTGTCCTGCAGCAGCACGCCGTTCACGAAGACGGAGTCGTCGATCGACAGCAGTATCGTCGCGTCGCCCAGCACAGTTCCTGCAACAATCAATAACGATGGTCAACAAATTGTCTGCTTTTCATTCAACGGAGTTATATAATTATTGAACTTTTCTTTTCCTAAAACATTCTCTAAATCGCTTGAAACATTGTCCACTGAGAGAAAAAAGCAGTAAAAATTACTATTTTGTATCGTAACTTGAGATATGAGAAGAAAAAAAAAGATTTTTACTAAACTGAATAGTAAATATTAAAGTCGAAAATTGTAGATACGAGAAGAAAAATAATATTTACTATTCATGAGTAGTAAATATTATTTTTTCGACTTTAATATTTACTATTCAAATAGTAAAAATCTTTTTTCTTCTTCTCATATCTCAAGTTACGATACAGAATAGTAATTTTTACTCCTTTTTTTCTCTCAGTGTCCAAACACGTCAGCCTCGTAAAAAAATAACGAACCTTGAAAGACGTGACCGCCAGCCTTGACGACGACGGCATTGTTCACGCCGTCGCCTGCGTCCTGCGCCTCGTACACCTGTATCCCCAGCTCCTTGGCGAGGCTGGGCGCGTTAACGAGATTGAGCCCCTGCGAATTGTAATTGGCGAGGACGCCGACCTGCACGGCCGTGTGGACGAACCGCTTGTCGGCCATGTCGGGCCCGACGACGCGGCTCTCGACGACCTCGCTGCTGCCGCCGACGAACTTGCCGGCGAGGAGTCCCAGCCGCCTGCCGAGCTCGATCCAGGGCTTGTTGCCGGGGTTCGACGCCGCGGACATCGCCGGGGCGTTGACGATGCCGGTGACAGCGTACTCCCGCGACCTGCCGCTGATCGCCAGGAACTGCTCGGCGATCTCGACGGCCACGCGGGTCTGGGCCTCGGCGGTGCTGGCGCCTGTGTGGTAGAGATATATCGTTGTCAATGTACAGGCCGAGTTTTTTTTTTTTATCGAATTTCACCGATCGGAAGTTCTATTACCGAGGTGGGGTGTAGCGACGACCTTCGGGTGACGGATCAGCTCCAGAGTGACGGGATTCTTCGGCGGTTCCTCGGCGAATACGTCGAGCGCCGCTCCCGCGCAGTGTCCAGCTTTGATCGAGTCCAGCAGAGCCGCCTCGTCGACGATGCCGCCACGAGCCACGTTCACTATGTAAACGCCCTTCTTGCACTTTGCCAAGGTAGTCGCATTGATCAGATCTGAAAGAAAGCGAATAAACCGTCAGTCGCGCCTCCCATCGAAACTCCATCTCTTCCGGACAAAACTCACTCTTAGTCTGGGGTATAAGCGGCGTGTGAACGGTGATGTAATCGGCGTGCTGCCAGACCGCGTCCAAATCACCCCTGGTGACGCCGAGCTCGACGGCCTGGGCGTCGGTGAGGAAGGGATCGTAGGCGACGATGTTCATGCCGAAGGCCTTCATGCGGTGCGCCACTTCCCTCCCGATGCGCCCGAAGCCCAGCACGCCCAGGGTCTTGCCCGAGAGCTCACGACCCGCGTACAGCTTCCGGTCCCAGCGGCCCTCCTTCATCGACTGGCCCGCCTGGACGACGTTGCGAGCCAAGGCCGAGATCACCGCGCAGGTCAGCTCGCAGGCGCTGATGCTGTTGCCGCCCGGGGTGCTGGAGGGGTAAAGAGGGGTTTCAAGTTTAGTTTAGATTTTTGAGAAATGACAGGTGGACAGGTTGGGATTGTTTGCTGCTGATTTTGTTTTAATTATGCGGCCGCACGGTCTGCTTTGTTAGGAGTTGAAAATCAAGTGGCGAAACGCGATGCATTAATGCTGCCGGGAAGTGGTTTTTTTACAGTTATTTCGATAATGTTAAATTTTCTTATTGACAAACAGAATTTTATAATCAAACGATCATGAATTCTTTGCTTTCGCGATAAATTACAGAGGATGCTCGCAATCTAACACAAACAACCAAGTCGTTAATGATCATTATAAGGAAACGTCTTTAAGATAAAGAGATAATTCACTCCCTGGGGGTCTTGCTATCTCTCTTTCGTGTAATTGCTGCAATATTTTTTGAACTATGACTCGTAATCTACGAAAAATAAAAACGCTGTTGCCGATTTTCAAAACAAGAGATAATCCACTCGTAGGGGGTCTTGCAATATCCTATGCTGACAATGTTTTGATAATTGAAGATTACACTTACTTTAAGACCAACACTCCATTCTTAGTCGCCGCGGGCAGATCGATGTTATCAACGCCAGTTCCGGCTCTTCCGACCAATTTGAGATTCGGTACAGCTTCGAATATGTCCGGTGTGACTTTGGTTTCCGATCTCACGATCAGACCTTCATGACGCTGTAAATGAAGGTTTGACGTGTGATTTTCGGATTTCAAAATTTGTAGAAGGTGTCATTTTTTAATAATAACTAAAAAATAATGAAATTATCTAAAGACTTACTGAAAGCTCTTTGATGAGCTCCTCCTTCGTTAACTTATTTTTTGGTTGCGTTACTGCAACTCCGTGCTTTTCTAATAAATTTTTGCAGCGTTCGTCAACTGGATCGCTGATCAAGACGCTTTTCAAATTAATCGACATTTTTCTGAAAAAAATCAATCGAGGTATCTCAGTATATATTTAATTTTCATATTACCAATATTTGAAGCGAAGTTTTTAGTTTTAAAATTTTTTTAAATTTGATAATAGAAGTATATGCATTCATTGTTAAATGTTAGACACGATTCACTTGAATTTCTCGTACGCCTTTCTCCACATTCCGGCATCAGCAAAATTTAAAACATTTTTTAAAACAGTAACACTTATTCCAGTTACTCACGGCAATACAAAAGCGAAAGAAAATTTATTTAGATTTTTAAATTTCTGAAAATAAAAAAATGATTGCAAAAGAAACAAAATTATTAGCTTTAGAAAATAGTCAATTCGGTGACGGGAGTCTAAACGGCCCCACGCGAATTCTTACGCAAATTCATTCTGCACACGCTCCAAAGATAATATTCGTTAACAGCGTAAATGCTGTGTTGCAACGCACGAACAAAAATGTTAATAAAATTAATAGCTTTAAAATTTTACGTAACTTTAGATGCAGCAAACAAATTGCAATAAAACTGTTGATACCCAGAAAAGCGTATGAATATGTGTTAAAAAATAGAGATAATATTCAAGAAAAATATTAGACAATGAAACAATGAATGATTGCGGTGTGTCTTGAATTTAATTAACATTTTTAATTAAGTAGTGTTATTAAATATTACATAGTTGACCGTCTTTAAATAATTATAAGTGCTACCGTCTAGACTGTTTTATCAATAACAGTACATAATTTATTACTTTAATCACTACTATATGAGATAAATATTTGTGTATAGTTGATGGCAAACTTTAATATATTTATACCAATAGAAATGTAGTGTAATAAATAATATCTAAGAAACTATGCTAATTCTAAGTATTATTATTTAATTTTATTAAATATTCACACAGCCAACAAATTTTTCAATATCAATTATACCTTATCAGCATTCCAAAATAGAATCCCCTCCAAAACAATGATAATAATCCAGACAGCAAAACTATTTCAATTGTATTTTCCCTTTATTTAATTCTATTACAAATAATTCATACCATTTTCCAATAGTTCTGCCGCACGGCTAACCCAACCATAAATTCCGAATTATTAAATTCAAATTTTACATACCGGTCAAACGCTCGACTCGCCGTTCGATTGAGGAATTTTCCTAATAGCTGCCTGGTCTAGCCTCGTGTCGGAGTAAACGACTGAATCAACGTGTAGTTTCGGCAGTACACTGACTGTCCGATCGGCTCGGTATATCCGTTTTCTCGAGACGCTCGAGATTAGGCGCCGCCCCCACTCGCGCTTGATAAGCTATAAGACACGCTACTTGTTGCTGACGCGTCAGCGGCCATGTTATCGCCAACCCGTTTGACTGGCTCTCGTCTGGTGCCCCGCTGCTTACGTCGACGCCGCACGCGAACGCTTACATTCCTCCGCGTCTGCGGATCGGGTGAAAAAACTATATTATATCGAGAGGGGAGGCGGCCGGTTTGAGCGTAGGAGCTTTTTGGAATCGTTGCCCGGGAGGCGTTCCCCCGGGCTCGATTCAGTAGTTTTGGAGTATGTTATAGATTATATATATGCTTTGATTCGATGTTCACGGTACTTAAAGTCTGCTAATAAAAATGGCCTTTGAAGTGTTATTGAACGAAACTGTTTTTCACGTTTACGTCAATGAGCCCCCTTCGTTGACGGAACAATTGTATACGAAAACAGATTACAAAATAGTAACTTACTGCTAAGCGTGTATTATTATTTCGAAATACCCACGCTTAGCTTTGAAAATGCTAATCTTTTATTCCGCGAGAAACTAATAGTATCATGTCGAAGTTGCTGTCCAATACAAGTTCAATTTAATTTAGTCTTCATTCTTTTAATAAAAAGATTTTCCAAAAGCTTGCAATGTTAAAGATTTACAAGATATTATTTCATCATGCGACTGTATAATAAATTAGTACTTCTATAGAAAATAATTGAAACTGATTTAAAGCATTGCTGTCACGTGTTTTAGAAAAATTCTTTTCTAAAACAAATTAATATAGTTGATTTAAATAATTTTCAAACCACGCTAATTTCCTTTAGCTGCCTTCGTAACTCTAAACGCTTATCATGAGAGTTAAAAAAGTATAGCCGTCCCTTGAGAGGTGGCGCCTTATGTCCAAAGTAGAAAAACTTTATGACTTATACATACTTATAAAATACTATACTTAATTATCGCTGTTTTTATTTTTATTGAAAATAATTGTAATACAAGGGGCAAATAAAAAATAAATTAAAAGGATATTGTAAACCTTATTTAGGATCTATTTATTATTCAAATATTTCAGTTTTCAACGATATATGCATATTAACTATTCAATTCAATAAAGCAGTTAACGATTTGTTCATATATAGTACCGTTCATTCGCAGTAGTAAATGATCTATGCAAACAACCTCCGTTATCAATGAATTTCTATGATTCTCATTTCCCTGATGATTCGTTTCACTAACGATCTTTAAATGGAAAATTCTTATTCGATTACTAAATTCTATCAAACCTTCCCTGGTAGCAGCGTAGCGATAATATAATCGCTAGAAACTTTCTTAATTTTTAAAATGTAACGAAAATCTAGCGATATTATCGCTATAACGTTTTTGAGCTCCGCGGGTGTCTCAGGTTTTAGGTCTAGTGTGGGATAAACGAATAGACACTTTATCTTTAAAGGTCACGAACATAAGACATATTCTGTCTCTGGCTCATCGTAATTTTGATCCGTTAGGGTAAACTTATTAACTCTTCTGGAAAAGAATACTTCGAGAATTCATTTCAGGAATTCTTTATGAAACCATCGTGAACATTTGTGCTGGTGTTTGGGTACGCTGCTACCAGGGTTAAGAAATATAAATTGTATAAATGTAATAAATTTAATTTGCGCTTTTCTCTACTTAAAATCGACCGTATCCGCAGGGCCACCTTTCAAATGCATGGGGCCCTGGGCTAGCACTAGATGGGGCCCACTTAAGGAAATCAATTTCCAAAAATTTGAATATTAATAAAAACTTTAATATTTGCTTGTGTATAAAATTCATTACTAAAA
>JAWWEO010018888.1:0-19437 GCA_035582975.1 Ormyrus labotus | reverse complement strand
TTTTAGGATTTTTACAGTCTGTGATCAAATTAAAATGTATTATTGTAATTTTTACTAGAAAATTTTTCTCCGTGTAAAGACATGTGTACTATTCAATTTTTGCCTAAATCTGTTCGTTAATTGAGAATATTTTCAGTTTCACATTTTGGGGAATCATAGATCTCTATTATCAATACTTATTGAATTTGCATTAAAAGTTTATAAGATACTCCTTTTCGGCTAACTTACTACAACCATTGTACTAGTGTACACTCGTTCTTTTCTCAAAATATTTTGTCTTTAGATGATAAAAATAAATAAATTTGCTTATAGTGGGTAAGTCCTTAAGGTAGGGCTCATTTTATATTAGAATTTTTGACGCATTATTAAATAAATTTTAGTTTTTTGCATTATATATGTATTATGCATATGCAGTAATTAAATTTTAGTATTAAATGCAACATGTTTTTGAAGCCTGGAGAAACTATTTGGTAATACTTTTTGGTAAACTTTTTGGAAAACTCTTCAAATAATAGAAAATACATTATTAAATTTTATATGTACGTGAATTAAACAAAAAAATTTTTTAATTAAAGAAAAAATAATTTTTTTATTACAAATATTTTTGTCGTGATTTTTGGGAGACTTAATATCACGAAAATCATGGTTTTTTGGGCCCCATAAAGCCCAAATTTTTGATAGCATTTTTATATTTTTGATTACGTGAAAGAGATATGATTAAAAAAGGAAGAATTAATTATACGTATGAAATTTTTGTTATCATTTTGCACCCAATTTCTGCACACACAAAAATAAATCATCAGATAACATATTCAAATTTATAATTATTGATTGTTTAACATCATTTTTGTGTAATAAATTCCTTATATATAAGCGAGGATGCAACTCAGAGATTCCTCGTCGTCGACAAGCCTCGTGTGATCGCAATTCGTTGCAGCAGCGGCGCGAGTTTCCGCGCCGTCGGATCGACGCCAGCAGCGAAAGATAGCCTGTTTTTAATGCGATGTACAAATGCGATGTCTGAATTTTACAGGCAGGTCTACGTATATGGAGAGGGTATGAGATTTGATTAGTGCACGATATGTTTTCTAATGTTAAAATATGAAGGAAGCCGCGTCCGTTCGGCCTAACGCTTGATTTTTCAAAAGTTACATGCTCCTTTAGCGAAAATCTAAGAAAACTCGATTGTTGCAAACGTGAGAGACTGTATTCCAAGCATAAACCTTCCATAAAATTACTCCGAAAAAACTGCAGTTTTCAACCCTCAGCAGTCTCTGCGCCGCTTACCTCCCCCGACTGAAGTTTCGCGTCCGTCGGCCGCGCGGCGAAAAGAGATGCCTGCGAATAACGGCAGAGAATAGTTGTGCGCGCTCATGAGCGCAAAGGGCTTTTAGGTACTAATTTTATGTAGAGATACGAGCTTGGGGGGGAGTGGGTGGGAGTCGGGGTATTGTTGCGCCCCGGCGTGCTATCGGATAGCGTCCCGCAGGTGCTGTAATCCGCGCTAGGCGGCCCCGGCATAAATGAATGTTATGGCTCCGGGACTTAAGTCGTGAGAGTTACGAACGGATAAAGAGACCCGGAGTCGAAGCGCTCCGCGTTTAGCTAAGCCGCTCTTGGCGGGGCTGAGATGGATGCTGTTTCCGGGCAATGTTTCCAAAATTTTTAATCATTTTTTTTTATAATTCTCCGTTTTTGAACTGTAAGATTCTTGTAAGAAACGCACTTGGAGCTAAATCTAATCGTTGGATTTGATTGTGTGAGAAAAATTATACTCCAATTTTTTTTTTACAATCGTACACATTATTTATATTTATATATTTTTCCCGTATAATCGAACGATGCTACATTAAAAGTACTCGCTATCTTTTAGCGGAACAGTTGACTAATGTAGATCTTCCACGATTAGCATAAAAACTATTGGTTGCACAAAAAAATGTTTAGCACGAAAAATGTAGAAATCTACAATAATATGTCTAAACATTTTTTCTGTACCCAATAGTTTTTGTGATAATGCATAAAAAATCTACTTTAATCAACTATGGCATTTTTTTACAATGTTCGACTAAAAAAAAGCGAGTACTTTTTTGATATATCAATACTTTTTATCATGAAAAGTGTAGATCTTGAAAAGATTAGCAGGTTAATTTTTTATTGATAAAAATAGCTTTTAGAATAGTCAAATTAGCATTTTTGTTAAACAGTCAAACTAAAACTTAAAAAAATATGGGGTTTTAGAAAACACCGAGTATAGTTGATTTATCAAAAAAGTGCTCGCTATCTGTTAGCAGAACATTGTTAAAACAAATGCAAAAAAATGCCAAAGTTTACTGAAGTAGGTTTTTCACGATTATCATAAAAACTATTAGTTGCATAAAAAGAATGTTTGACATGAAAAATGTAGATCTACAATGATATGTCTAAATATTTTTTTATGTAACCGCAATAGTTTTTATGATAATTACATTTGGTTTTTTCTACAAATCGACATTTTTAAAAATGTGGTCTGAGTTTCTTTTGCGAACCCCAATTTGACTGGAAAAAGTTATTGTTATCAACAAAGTAATAATTAACAAATTCGCATGCCTAAACAAGTAGAGGAATCACAAAATTATTAAAAGAAACAAGCCTTTTCAATAATTTTTTTTATTTAAAAATTTGTTTAACAAATATTTATTTAAAAACTAAAATAGCGTCATTCAATATTGTAATGGAAAAATTACATACGGAAATCGTCTGCCACTATGTGAACATGAGTAATCTTGTTTAAATAAATTTTTAAATAAATGAGTAAAATACATTGTAAAAAAAGTTTTTCTTTGGGCTTATGATATGGCGAAACATTTTCATATTTGAAATAATTTGTTTGACGACAAATAAAAGAAATAAAAATAAATCTTTACAATATCGCGTATCCGACTCTCCTTAGAAGCCCTCAGCGCTGATTTCGCGTAAAAAGTATATAAATCCAATTGAAGAGCCAAAGCCAAAGCAAAGAACAATAAATCACAAGGGAGTAGATTACGCGTTTTAAAAACACACGTGCCCGTAAAAGTTTTAAAGTTTGCGTTACGTCGGGAAACATATATGCGTGAAAGCTCTAATATACTCTGTAAACAAACAATAAAAGCCGTAAAGAACTTTGACTGGGGAAGTGCCCGCGATGTCATTACAGTCAATTTAACCTGTCCGCTCGGTGCACTAAGCGATTAAGTCGCCGTTAATTTGGAAATCCTACATACTTGCCTGCTCGTATATCTATGAATGCTCGAATTATTATATATATTTCTCCGACACAATTTTCAACCAACAAAGAAGGCCAACCTCCAGCTTGTTTACCAAGAAGCTTTTTACCCGCGAAATAATTGCGCTTATACACCGAGCTCGAATTTCTCGCGCAACTCTAATTAAGCGTCGGGCAATGGGGGCCTATAAACGTCGGCTCTCTCTTTCTCTCTCTTCGCTGAAGCCTGCAGTCGGCGAAAAATCCATATAACACAGACGCGCGGCGAGTCGCTTACTTTCGTTTCGCAAGAAACGTTGCGGGCCGCGCCACGTTGCACGCAGAGGCGGCTCACGCCATGCTCTCTCGCGCCGCGCGCTCTTACACGTCTCCTCGCATGCACACGTCGCGCACACACATCCGCGCGGCCTGCCGAGCCTTAACTTTATTAGCCCCCCGTCATAAAAAAGGCCGAATAAAAAGCCGCGGAACATTTTTACAAGTCGATCATTAAAGTCCCGCGGAGAGATATCCGCCAATTATGCCGCGCGGCTCTCGGCTCGCTCCTTTTTCCATATCAAAGCCGCTGCTGCAGCCTTCCGCGTTCGTTTCTTTCGTGCCCGTGCGCGCCTTGAGGGGCCGCCGGAAAACTTTCGTGCGCCGCCGCGCGGCTGTAAAGCGATTTAGACTTTTTTAATGAGCCGAGAGAGAGATGCAGTCGATCGAAGGGCGAGCCGACTGCTGTTTGTGTATGCGACTTTTTTGTATTATGCGCGCGGGTAAGCGTCGACGCTTTTTTTTTTTTTTTCGATGCGGGGCTTATATATACTTGCGTATCGGCCGGCGAGATCGTTTCCTGGAATCTGGGCTAAGGAGTTTAATCGCCGGGATTTTTCAGAAATGGGAACGATCGCGTTTATGTGAGCTGGACGAGCAGGAAAGGGTTTATGGGGACAGAGTTTTTTTAAAGAATTAGAAGTTAATCTTGGTATTATTCTTTTATGGAAGGGGACTAGGGGAGAAATTGAGTTTAGAATTTCGGCCCGGCAGACTCATCAACCCTTTCATGAAAACAATGGATCGACTGCGTATTTCAAGGAACGGGTAATTTCTGCATTTCTAATTGCCTAATACCTGAATGCAGAATTTTATGTTATAGAAAAAAAAAATAGATGATAAAAAACATGTTTCAAAACTGAAAAGATCATTTTAAATTGACGGCGTTAGAAAGAGCGAGAAACTGCTTGTACTCCAATATAACTTTATCTCCGAGCAATAAAAGCAAACAATTAACTTCGGTCTAGACACCGTTTAGAATCGAACGAAAACATTGCACCGAGCGAGAACCGATCTCGAAAGGGTTAACTGCTTCCCTCCCGTCGGGGATCAATGAGAACCTAATAATCGAACGCTTCTTGTCGCTTCATTTTTACAGTCCGAGATATAAATTATGGGTTTATTTGCTTCCCGTAACCCTTTCCGCAGCGCCGGAAGCCGGAGAGAGGAAAGGGTAACGGGAGGGGAAGCCGTGCAGTAAAGTTTTTCCCCAAAAGTCAAACGACGCGTGGTGGTGGTGATGGTGGCTTACCTCTTTCGTCGGGTACAATCGGCTTTGAGACAATTCCAAGCTGTAAACTAATTAGGCGTTTTTATACTACGTTTGGAAAACGTCGTGATTATCGGGGCTGATTTTTTGGCTAATCGATCGACGCTTACCGTTTGCGGTGATCACTCGGTGGGGTCGAGTTTTTTACAAGACTTTTGAACTGACTTTTTTTTGAAACTTTATTACAGCGATTTGTTTTGTTGTCGAAAAATAACTGTTGTATTTTAATAATTATTTAATTTAATAATTGTATTTTAATATTAAGTAAAATGAGCAATATTGTGCATTTACAATTAAATACAGGTTTCTTTATAAAAACAAATATTTGTAAAAACAAAATATTAATGAATATATAACAACACTCATTTTTCAACAAAAACAACGGATTTAAACTACAAAAAATGTCGCAAAACAGATAGCTTTGTTCTAATCGATTTTATACCTGAGTGCTCTAAGAGACGCATCGAACGCAGTTTACGTTTACCGACAGTCTCTGCTCCTCGACTGAAACAAAAAATAGTAAATCCCCAATAGAAATTTACTGCCTGCTCTAAAATCCTAAGCAAACAAGTAATTGTTTCATCGGCGCTGCTTTCCCATCAATGGTTTCTCTTTAATTAAAAACAGTCGAAAACGTGCCACTCGAAGAGATAATCTCCGAATAGGTAGAGGCAAAAAAAAAAACAATTTTCTGTCCTTCTTACGGTACGAATCTAAGAGGAACGGCTACGCAGGGAAAGTCCCCATCAGGTACAATAAGCCGCTTTGGACGTATTATAATTTACAAACCTGGATTGTCCGTTTCCGAATATACAGTTAGGTTTTCTTAGCGGGAGATCTTTCCCTCAGATTTTATCGGGCTGCCAATGTTTATTGCTTGAACACAACTTGCTACCAGTTCAATAGACTCGAGCTGTAAGGTCAAAGTTGTCTTGGGTAGCGTTCATCTAACAGAGTTCGTGCCGCATGACAAGTGAGGACATAATGTTCATGTTCGATGATAATAATTACACATTCTGAGTAAAAATGCTTTATTATTCGTAAGGAAAAATTGCGTTTAATGAAACCAGGCGATTTCGATAAAAAAAAAAATCCGCAATTTTGTCGATAACATATATTATTAAATTAAAGACAAGTGCTATTGAATTAATAAAATATTTTATTAAATTCGTTTAATACTATTGAATTAATAACATATTTCTTTAAATTAATTTCTTTACTATTGTTTCAATAGCATTTGTCTTTAATTCAATAATATATGTTATCGGCGAAATTTCGTTTTTCATCTAATCAATTCAATTAAATTTTTTTCTCAGTGCAACGTTAAATTTCAATAAAAACCACTGATCCAACAATCTGATTCGCGATTCAATCGATTCTCTCGGCGTCCTCCCCAATCCAATTGACTTCCGTCGGACCTTTCGAGAAGTCAGCCTCGAGAGCCCCGAAAGCGAGAACGCCCCCATTGCGTGGTTCTCGAAAGAGTCATCAAGATCCTCCGGGGCGAGGAAAACAAGCCCTCCCACCCCGGTACGGGGAAACAATGGGGCTTTGAGGAAAGTCGTGCGCCCGAGCTCTCGAGAGCATTATAAGGTGCCGCCGCAGTCCGGCGTCGGTGGGGAGAGAGACGCTCTGCGCACGCTGGGCGGCGTGCGGTGCTCTCTCTCTCTCTCTCTCGCACAGCGCCGCGCTTAATCTGCATAGGAGCCCTGGACACGCTGCGGCCACAAATGGCACGCGTGCCCCCGCACTCGACACCTGGCCCCCCGTCGTCGCCCGGCTAATTTCACTTTTACGCTCTTTACGCGCGGGGGACTCACGGCCGGCTACCGTCGTGCGCTGAGGGCGGGGCGAAAACGGCCACTTGCACCCTTTTCTCGCGCGATTTTTTTTCGGAATGGGCGATAAGGCGTTGGTGGGGTTGATCTTGAATAGACGTCGTATCGCGCTACGAGCTACCGTTGATAGAAAAGAGACGCTCTGAAGGCAATATTTACGGTTCGTTGTACTATATTGCTTATGAAACAATAAAATAATTAACATAGGTGATAAATTCTTGAGAGCTCCCCGCTCGCGCCGCTTAGATTTATTGTCTAATATTACTCGCGTACAAATATTATTGCGCGCCTGTCGGCGGATCTCGGGGCGAAGGAAAAAGGCAGTAGCGCAGATCAAATATTTTGTATATCGGAAGTTCAATTGGCGCAAGTCGGATTTGCTCACCGTGGGAAAGAAGGCAGACGCGGCACGACGGCCGCGTAAAGAGGGTTTATTAATCGCGCCACCGACGCGCGTCTTTGATTTATGAAAGAGATACTTTTCGCCGTGTCTCGAAAGTGCGCCCGGCTGCAATAAAGCGATACATCGCGTCGGGAGGCGCTGTATCGTCGTTCGAGCCGGGGAAGCTTTTTGCTTAGACTTATCGCTTTATTTTTCATTAGTACTGACGATTTGTCTTTGGTATTATTGATCGTGCAGTGATATGTGCAGGGAGCTTTCGGGGAGATTATTTTGGAGTATTAAGAGAGAAGGTGAGTTGTTCGTTATAGGAGAATGCGTCCTCTCTGCGCTCGGCAATTCAAAGGGATTTTTTATTTTTTTTTTTTTTTTAAGGACGCGTATTTTTTTTTAAGGCTCTGCGTGTTTTCATAAAAATTTCGCTAGTCAATCGAGCATTAAAGTAAAATATTTACTTAAAAAATAAGTATGAAAAATACATAAAAAAACAATATGGGTAAAATCTTTACATCATGAAAAACAATTAACTTAATGTTTTATCAAACTATTCATTTATGTAAAACGTTTTGAGTACAAATGATTGACGTAGTCTCGTAATATGGCGGCATTGATACATCCGTGAGTACGGTTACCGAGCTATGCTTGTCGAGTTAACTTATTAGGTCTATGTTTTTACAATAAAATGTCAATGAAAGATTTAATGTGCGAGAAAACAAAAAGTTTTGATTGTACTAACAAATTAAGTCAAGACAAATTTAGCTGGAGCCTATTTAATTTATTCTAATATTGTTTGTCAGAAGTATAATATATTGATTTAACTTATTTTATTAGAATTTGAAAAAAAAATTACCTGCAGCTATAGAAATAGAACATAAAATCGTGTTTGCTTACAATAATTGCCTTTCTAAATAGTTTTACTGCGCGCCTCGAGCCTCTAACTCCGATAAGCTTCGAGCTGCACCCTTCCACAGTCTCCGCCGTCCAAAAAAAAAAAGAAGAGTTAAAATCTCTTTTCCACGCGGTGAAAATTAAATCCCGACTAAAACGCGCTTCAAGCGCAACTTTCAAAGAACATTAAAAAAAATAGAAAAAACCTCCGAACCACCGAAAATGCGAAAAGAAATTCGTCTCCCCTCGAAGCGTCCGAAAGCAAAAGCCTTCCGTACACCCGCAGTAAACAATCGAAACGAACGAAAAGAAAAAAAAACAAAAATCAGCGCTGATTAGCATTCGCACGTGGCTCGTGGCTCGGGCGCGCAGCCTCGACGTAAAAAAGGCAAAGCGAGCCATGCGCGCTTTACTCGCAGCCGGCCGGCCAATGGGAGAGAGAGTCGCGCGGCTCCCATGCTCCGTCGCTCCCCAATGAGCGCTCGGTGGCTGCCTCGAGTGGGCGGAGCTTCGGTTCTCTACCGCTCGAGACGAGGGCCCAGCAGCACCGCTGCTGTTGCGTCTTTATATAGAAGCGCTCTCAGTCCGGCCGCACCAGTCTCTCCTTGGTGT
Organism: Ormyrus labotus; assembly: GCA_035582975.1. NCBI lineage: Eukaryota > Metazoa > Arthropoda > Insecta > Hymenoptera > Ormyridae > Ormyrus > Ormyrus labotus. Next base: position 10,870 of record JAWWEO010018888.1, on the reverse strand, counting down.
TCTTGTCAGATCGCCTGGAGACCTTCTCGTGCTAAATTACTTAGTGCTCCTGTGTTCTTTCAGTGTTTCGAAATATACAAAAAACTCGGCTATTCGGACTCGAAGGAACATATCCGATTCTTCGGACTTGTTTTCGGATATTGCTCAATTAAACATTTTTCTCAAAGTGACCTATAAACTCAAGTGAATAAAGACAGTTTTCAAAATGGTTCAAAATGCAGCGAACGAGAATTCCGAGTACTACGACTGCTCGGGGAGCTACGCCGAGACGAGCCGCCAGTACAACCGAGCGGCGTCGGTCAACAATCAATCGGTGCCCTCGCCGACGATCTCGCCGGCTCACGCCTCGCCGGTGATGCATCACTCGACCTACGTCAATCAGCACATTCCCGCGCCGATGCAGCAGTTCCCGGCCGAGAATCAATCCTGGCTCGCCTATCCGGCCCATCAATCTGTCCACGCGGTTCACGGCCCGGTTCACCAAGCCGACCAATTCCTACAGCCCGAGGACTTGTGGAGAAATCAGATTTCCACCGGAGCTTACACCATCTACCCGACAACCCATCATATGGCCCTGCAGCAGCAGCAGCAACAGTTTCAACATCAGCGAATGATGCACGAGCAGCAGCAGCAGCTGCAACAACAGCAGCAGCAGCAGCCGCAGCTGCAGCTCCAGCAGCACTTGGCTGCCCAGCAGGCGGTGTCCTGGAGCAGCGAAACCGCCCCGGCGGCGCCGGCCTCCGGCAGCGAGTGCAGCAGCGTCGGCACCGCGGCCCCGAGCCCCACGGCCACCGGCAGCGGAAGCGAGATCAGCGGACCCCCGACCCCGTCGACCTCGGCGCCGTCGCCCACCTCGATGTCGAGCGCTCCGAGGAGCCAGCAGCAGCAGCCGGGCAGCGGCAGCAGCGCCCGTTCGAGCAACGCCAGGTCGCCCTTCGAGTGGATGAGACGGCCGAATTACACCGCCCAGTCAGGTAGGCAGAATTACTTTTTGAGCCCTACAGAGTCTTTTTGCTGTATTACATTATCGCGAGGAGGAGAATTCGCGTTCGCGCGCTCATTTCGACCGGATTTTTTACCTTTTATTCGGTGGTGGGTTACAAGAGGATGCTGAGGGGCGTCATTAGCTTATATTGTTTGCAGTTGCAGGGAACGGGACGGCAGCAGCCATCCATGATCTTTGCACCTTAGATGCCCTCGGTAAACTTTAGATTTTAGAGCATGACTACTTTAATTAGCTTGTAAGACGTGTTTTATTAGATTAAGGCTTTTGCTTTATTAATTAGATAAGTATTGATCAATAACGCGAGAGGTACCAGGAGAGGTGATTGCATATTACGTCCCATTCGCACCTCATTTATGCGAGCAAAAGATGGGGCCCGCATAATCTCTCGCGTTTGGTCAAAACAACATTTATAGGCTTGCCGTACTTAGTCGCTTTTTGTAGGCGCACGAAGCTTTTGCATGTAAGCTTTGAATTTTGGCCGGGACAATGCGGAAGGATGGCAGGGAAAGTTATCTTTCCCTTATTTTTCGAACAGAATAATATAATATAATAGGATGTACGATTTGAAAAATAAGGGACACGCAAATTGGAATGAACCTTACTTATAAGAGCGATGGATGGGGGCACTTACAACCTTCCGCATTTTATCAATATTTGCTCCTGCTTTTCAAAAATATTCAATGCTGTCTTTTTGTAAGAGAAGCTTTTGCTCCTCCCATTTCTTTAATAAAACGTTGGAATGTTTATCGACTTTAACGCTTAAACTATAAGTTCAAATCACAAATACCATTAAAAAAATAATAATAATAAATAAACAAATGCACGAGTCGCGCGCCTGTCCAAGGGCCAACTGTCGCCCCTTGAAATTAATTCACAACTACGTCGTCGCATACGTGTTCTGGGCCCACTCTCCCCCCCGACGGAAAACTTATCGGGCCAACAATGCCGATAACGCCTCTCGATTCGCGCGCAAGGATTCTTACAACTGCCCAGCCTCTCTCGGGACGGATTTCATTGCAGTCGTATTCCTTTTACGAGCCTCATTGCCCTAAATTTTCTCTTAACTCAAGCGCTTTCACCCGTAAAACCGCGCCTACTTGCCTCCCTTTACCTCTCTCGCCAAACAAATTGGCCGCGGACAATAGCCGCGGTACAAGCCAGAGTAAAAAAAAAAAGGCAGCGCCGATCCTTCGACCGAAAAAGCGCTTACAGCGAACGCGCCTCTCCCGCGAATATAAAGGCACTTGCTTCGGAGCCGCGGGTAATTGCGATGCGTCGGCTGACGAATGATACCTCGCGGGATGCTCCCGCCGGGGGAGAGAGAGAGAGCGAGGCAGTTACGGCCGTCGAGAAAATAGCCCGCGCGGAAAGAGAGCCACCAGCGAGGTATATTTCTCTGTCTATTTAAGAGAAAAAGTCGAGAGGGTGAGTCTGCGGCCGTGTAATGGGGTGGCAACGAGTCCCCGGAGTCCCGTTTTCTCTCTCGCTCTCCAGCCCCCCTCGTCCGATATCTCGTCTCCTTCTCTCTCGCGCCCCCTATTCATATTCCTCTCGTTTTTCGCGCGCGCCGAGAGTTTCGACGTGTCCGTCGCCGAGAGCACGATTCGGACTTTCTTCTTTTTCTTTTTTCTTTCTGCCCTCCGCCGCCAACTTGCTCCCTCACGGGGCGCGATTCCGCGCGTCTGCGCGCGCCGGGTATAAATTAAACTTTCCGCCGAGCGAGAGAGAGAGAGAGCGGAAGGAGAAGCTTCGAGCTTTTCGGGAGAAAGAGAGAGAGAGAGAGTTATTTTTCATTGCCGAGGCGGGATTCGAGAATAATCTCGCCGTCGATGTCCCGACGCGTCCCCGGCGTTTATAACGACGCATATAAAGAAAACAGGTTTCTCATACTCCAACGTTTTGATGGAGTAGAAAGGCGATTTAGCCCCGCGCGCGTTAACGATCGCTTCGGAGAAGCTGCGTCTCCTCTCGAGTCCTGGCTTTTATACGCTGCGTACGAAATTTCTCAATCTCGCGCCTTCTTCCTCTCTCACGACGCGGAGGCGCGATGCAGGCCTCATCGCGTCCGCCGGATCAAAGGAGCACCGGCGCGCTCTTAATGATGACGCCGGAATTTATATTTATTTCTCCCCGCTGGGTTCTGATTTATTTTATACGCACGATACGCGCCGCGAGCTCTCCTCTTTTTTTTTTTTTCCCCCGAGCGCCCGCAAAATTTTAACGCTCGTTTAACGAGGCGAAATTAAACGCAAGCCGGATCTCGGATTTATCGTGAGGGAGAGAGAGCTCTCGATTTATCGGGCTCGCCGGAAAACACCGAGACTCTGGGATTTCGGGCTCGAGAGCGCGCGCGCGACGGCACATTGTTTTTGACGCCGCGGCCGCGGTAATATTCCACTGCGAGTGTCGTCGCTAAACACGGATCTGTTGAATTATGATAAAGTGCTGTATGTAGCGCTCCCGAGCGGCGCGAGCAGTCTTGAAATTTCGAAATTAACTCGGGGAGCCTCGGAAGGCGCGGCGGCGCGTTTCCCTCAAGCGCTCGCCGGAGCTTCTCCGCTCCCTCGGCGATTTCCCCGAGAGTCGAAACTTCAAAATTACTTCCGGGACAGAGAGGAGAGAGAGACTTTTTCTCGCTCTCTATATATCTCTCTCTCTCACAGAACTCGTTTCACGTACATTATCGCCGTCGGCGGATGAAAAAGGCCGCCGCCTCGATAATCCCCCGTCGCATGACGGCTCTCTTCTCTCCTTCCAGCTGTTTACCTCTAGCGCTCTGTGTATTATGCGATTCCCCACCGACGCGCGACGGAGCGCTCTCTTAATCGGCGACGATGCCTGCGCCTGGACTTCGGAAAGACCTTCCCGGACTTTTGCGCAGAGTTCGCATTCAGGCCTCTGCATTGATAAAGAAGCGTTGTAATCGCGCTCGCGTAATGTTATTATTACTGTGGGAAAATTTGATAATTCGAGTGCTCGAAATGGCGTCGTAAATTATGTTGTTTACGGCGCGCCGCGAGACGAGCGGCGCGCATCGCGGATCAAGATCCAAGCGCGGATCTAGAAAGAAAAAAAAAAAAAAATATGGGAAAAGCGCCCGAGGTTCCTAAAAGCCTTCGCCGCCGCCGAGATTATTTGCATAAAGAAGCCGCGGAATACAGTGATTGCTTGTCTCCACGGCGGAGGTGCTAAACGAGTCTCTCTCTCTCTCTCTCTCTTTCTCTGAATTTATGGCGCGAGCGATTGAAATTCCGATGCGGCAAATTGTCCCTATCGATCTTGCGAGATAAACATCGCCGACGCCGACGAAATTATTTACGACGAGCCAGCATTGAACTTGAAGCATTTGCCCACCTTTCTTCGCGAGGGCCGAAGCCGAGCGCAAGCATTTATCGTTAAATTAGCCGTTACGTAACATGTCATTATTTATGTATAAAGCGAGGCGCTATTCTACATACGTAAACCGAATCACTATCAAGCGCCTTTAATGATGCCGAATCGGCTAATTATAGTAATCAGCCAAAAAAAACGGCGCTGTTTATAGAAATCTTTGAAGAAGGCCCGCTCGGTGCGCGTTACATAAAAAAACACAAAGTTGCACCGAGCGCGGAGACCCGCCAGAAAATCAGATCGTCGCGAGTTACTTGTAAATCTGTATTATCGATATACTCGAGAAGCCGCGCGCGCGACAATAATGTCGACGTTAATTGAAACATCAGCCTCGTCAAGAGGGCCGTAAACTTAACAAATAGCCGGGGCCGACGATGACAAGCGCCGATATAACCGTATCCGCACTTTCGCCTTATCTCGCGACTGTGAACCGACGCGCGTTCCCTCCCGCGCGCGGGAGAGAGAAAAAAAAGAGGCCCCCTCCCGATAAGAGAAACAAAAAGAAAAGAAGAAAAAAAAAAAAAGGGAACGAAGGCCGGACGGAGAAAGCGGAAAGAAGGGAAAATCCGGGGGAAGAGGCGGTGGCCCTTCGAGAGAGAGAGAGAGAGAGAGCCGCGGCCGCCGATGGGAGTAAGGAAACGCTCTCGCGGCAGCGAGGAAAAAGAGAAGAAAAAAAAAAAAAAAAGAGTGCGAAGGCCTTCGCTTATCAAAGAGTGCTGGATTAGCGAGGCTCGCTTTGATGTCCGCCGCCGCGCTTCTTATCTAATCGCGCTTCTTTTTCGTGGCATCTCCGTCGAGCGCGGGCTCCTTCTCTCTCTCGGTTTCTTACCCGAGGGAGAGAGAGAGAAACGGCCAGCGTTTTAAATTCGTCGATGATCGCCGTGTTTCTCCGCGGCGCGACGACGACGAAAGCGCGCGGTCGTGTGTTTTCGCGCGTCGCGATAAAAGGAGCGCGTTATCGCTAGGCGTCTTGTCTGCGACGAAAAGCCCCCAAAGCGCATAGCCTCGCCTTATCGCGGAAAGAGCTAAGCTCTCCTCTTTCGCGGCAGGATTCGACGGAACGACGTACGATTCCGCGCGTGATTAGCTGTTAGGCCGCCTTATCTGATGGACGAGGTTAGGCTGTTGTACGTCGGCGCTCGATTTTTTCACGCGCGTTTCGACATGCACACGGTGCGCGCAGGCGAGAAAATATTTCAATTGCGACACTGCGACTGAGCCTCGGCTAAAATGGCCGACTCTTCGGATGTAGGGAGCGAATGCCTGGGTGTTTAATTGTTCGCATGAATGTATACTGTTAAAAATTTTTCGTTAAATTTAATGCAAATGTATCATGAAGCTTTATTAATGCACGCGCAGAAAGGGTTAATAATGGAAATATTGATCAAGTTTCATTTTTTGTTCATGAAATTTTTAAGTGCATTTGCATTAAATCTAATGTTTTCAGAAAGGTTTGCATTAAGGCTTATTTCACGTTCAAGAAACTTAAATTTAATGCACAATTATAACATTAAAAATACATTAAATTTAACGTTACTTTTGACAGTGTAGGCATGACGTTGTAAAGTGTAAAAGGGAAGAAGTGCGGATTATTCATTCGAGATTTTTTGTTACAGGAAAAACACGCACGAAGGACAAATACCGCGTCGTCTACTCCGAGCATCAAAGGCTCGAGCTCGAGAAAGAGTTTTATTCAAGCAGATACATCACCATTAGACGCAAAACCGATCTCGCTCAGTGTCTCGATTTATCGGAAAGACAGGTAAGAATTCAATAAAATTTCTTTATTGTATAATTTTCGTTACAAGGGAGTAAAGTAGACATTTACGCCCGGGCGATGAACATTAGTTTTCGATGCAGTGTACGTAAAGTGCTACTTTACGCATTTTGGAGTTTTTTAAAATTTGCCTTTTACGCGCCCCTGTATCGATAAATATTGTTCGATACAAGTGAAAAATATGATTCTCGGAACGTTTATTCTGTAAATCTAACGCAATGTCATTTTTTGGTGTTAGGCACGAATATTTGGTTATTGCTCATGCGCAGTATTGGTAAACATGTATTTTAGCAATAAATTAAAATGAAAAATAATAAAAAACTTAATTTAATATAAATGTATTATAGCGTTAAACTCACCCTCTTCCGCGAATCAACTTTTTCGCACTTGTATCGAAAACTACTATTTTGATGCAGCTGAGGTAAAATGCCTATACTTTACGCCTGGTTTCGCGGTTGTAAAATTGGGGGATTGCCCCGACTGCATCAAAAGCCTAGTTTCTACTTAGCTTCTCTCGTTAGAAAGAAAAAAAATCAACGGAAACTTTGTCCGCAGATAAAAATCTGGTTCCAAAACCGTCGCGCCAAGGAACGCAAGCAGAACAAGAAGCGCGAGGAGATGCAACGCCGCGAGATGAAACCCATCCTGGACGCTCGGGGCCTGACCCACCCGAGCCCGATGCTGGGCCTCCAGGCCCGTCAGCCGCTGTCGACGAGTCCGCCCAGCTCGGTGGGCATGATGCGCCACCCCGCCGTCGCCGCGCCCAATGCCCACGTTCAGCCGCCGATCGCCGCCATGGCGAGCCTCAACATCAACATGACCAATCACCACATGCTCGGCATGATGCAGCATCACCACTTCGCCGCGGCGGCCCACCACAACGCGGCTATGCGCGCGGCCGCCTGCGCCGCGAACAATGGCGCTCAGCAGCCCGTCGCGATCTAAGCGCGGACGGACCGTGACTCACGAGGTAGATTTGCTTGTAGCGATCGCTCTCGATTCATTTAGTCGCGGTGTATGCGATTAATTTTATTATAATTATGTTCTGGAAAGTGATAAAATGCTTCGTGCTTCGTGGGACACGGCTTCGTTTTTGCACGTAATCGATAGGCGCAATTAGCAGCTAATATATCTATATGGAAATTTCATCAAATAGTAAAGTATGCCCGATTCGAGCGTACGATTATTGCATGCAGAAACCGACCCGTGCCGCTTTGTGTACATATATATTATATATATTTATGTTATAGGAACTTATATATGAACTTGTTAAAATTTTTAATTTTAATACGCTCTTTCAAGTTATATATAAAGTTTTTAATTTTAACACGTCCCCGTAAAATTGTAAGTAGATGAATTACGGACGTTTTATGATTGTTAACGTTGCGTTCGCGCGGCCGACCGAAATACATTGCCGCGAGTATATGCGGCAAAAAAAAAAAAAAAAAAAACACGTAGAGTAAACCGAGTGGATGCAAAAATTCCCCGCCGCAAAGGTGGAGGGGTAGCGGGAGTAAACTCGGACGGAAGATAGTTGCCGGAGTTCGGTCGTACTCTGTTTTTTGCTTTAAGTTTTTTCCGCCGAAGCGTCGTCCGCAACCTTTTGCCAGCCGCGCGCGCGCAACGAGTCCCCGGTGTACCCTCGACTTAACTGTCGGATCGATGGGCTTTCGACCCCCCAAGCTCGATTGTCCCGCTCGCTCTCCGCGTCCGTTTAATGCGAATCTGACGCGGCTTAGCCGGATCGTAGATTTCGAGGATCCCCCCCCCCCCCCTGTACATAGAGTCACGCTTATGTATAAAAATTCGCGAATTACTTTAGAGATATATAGAATTATTGTATGTAGAAACGAAACTTGCTTACGCTCGAGGAAAATATTGCCGGCTGCGGAGAATTACAGACGGTTTTAGGTGCTTCCGCACAGAGGCGATTGGGAACTTGCATGAAAAAAAAAAGAATCCATCAGGTCCGACAGATAAAACATTGAAAAATACCGCGGCGTAGTATGTCTGTGTTGAAAATATACGCGTCAATTATCTTTCAATATTCTATCGGGATCTACAATAAGATGGAAAAAAATTTCTTCATGTAAGGATCCGATCTCTTGTAAAGTCACTTTTATGCGTGGAATTTAGCGAATCTCTTCTAAGAGCGTAATTTTTTGTTAACCGACTGGACTTTGTACACGAAGGAAAAAAACATGTTTTTAATGTAGAGAATACTGCAGCTTTATCAATATAATTTATTGCGATAATTTCTAAAAAATATATAATATATAAAACCCAAAAAAAAAAAAAAATGTGTAATTTTTATAAAAGTTTATTCAATAAAATATATTTTAATAACTATAATTACTCTGCGTTAACTATTTATAGATGTGTATATTAATTTTTACTGTTATTTTGCTGCATTTAGTTATGGATCGAAAAATGCATTGCAAAAAAGGATTTTAAAAAAGGAGAATATATTATGTATACGTATAATTTTATGAAATTATTTATAATTTAATCATTATAATACTTCGTGTTTTGAGAAGCTCTATCACGGCGCATTAATTTCATTCGTTGCTCCTTGTAAGGTAAGATTGGAACGCGCCTCTTGGACGCGTCACCAAAACAGATAACGAAAATAATCCAGTCTATTGGGGTTGTTTTTCATGAAACTAACGTAGGATTTCAAAAATTTTACTATGCGAATCTAAAAACAGTAAAATTGTCTGCAAGCTCATGAAAACCTTTTACAGATAAGCATTAAATACTGATACATTGAATTTTTTAAAGCAGTTTTAGCTTTAAGTTCTCTAATTTGGAAAATTCCATTTTTCTCAGTCTGCAAGCTCAAGAAAACGTTGATGTAAGCACCAAAATATAATTCCTTAAAGCAGATTTAGCTTTAAGTTACTTAATTTAAAACATTCCAATTCTCGGTCGCGAGCTGAAGAAAACTTTGATGCAAGCATCAAAATATATTATTATATCGAACTCTTTAAAACAAATTTAGCTTTAAGTTCCCTAATTTGGAAAATTCTAGCGTTATCGGTGGCGTGAATATTGCATTAAACAATGCATTTGTATAATTCATTCAAAGAGCAAATATGAAAACATTAGGCGTTGAACAGAAACGTTTATAATCTAGAGTGAACAGTAGAGCGAATAGTAGAATAATATAACTGCACGAATACGACTCTAAGAATTAACAATAATTAAAATATGTATATAGATCTTATAAGTTCATTGCGGCATTTTCTGTAATATGTATAAATTTCTTACATTCAGTCATTGCTTTGATAAATCGTATGTTAATCTTTGATGTGCAACAAAAACGTTGCTAAAAAAAATATGATTTTAATAAAATGATCAAGCAAAAGGAATCAAAATACTCTAATCGCATAAGTATAAATTGTAAACTGTATTTTAATTTTATAACTATAATTTTTAAGTAAGATTGATCAATGTACAGCGGTGATCATTTTTTTGTAATTCATTCATTATAAATAAATCATCGTCATTTTTTTTATGAAAAATCGATTTATATTTTTAAAAACGTCCTTGTCCTTAATAAATCCTATAAAATTCCTTTCTCTTCAAATCGACCATTCAATTAACACCTACGAAAATAACTCAAAAACAGATCCAGTAAACTGTGGAATTCACGACGCGTCCATGAGATTCTTTTCCCGATAGGTTTTTAACAGTTTTCGACACCGAGCCGTGGAATTTGAAAAGGAAGAAGAAGGGATTTCCGATGCGCCGAATGAAAGGAAGGGCTAAAAAGGGAATAAGAATCAAAAGATAAAGAAGGCAAAGCTGCGCTTGACCGGGAAAACGAAGGCAGAGGGAAAATAAAAGAAAAGGGTGCTCGGACGGCGATTGGGCACAAAAGCTTTGAAAAAACCTAAAACGCGCGCAACGCGCACGAATTTTTTGGGATACAGCTTTAGATCCTTTCTGCCGTACAGGCCTGAACAAAAATTTAGAGTAGATGCATGGAGAATTATTTGTTCAAGATTGTACTATTTTTATTTATGCATAATAATCTTTCCTTAATTTTAATGAGAACAATTTGACTTTTATTGTTTTAAAAAATTAAATAAGTATCATTTAGTATGGCCCTTTTAAACGTACAATAAATGCATAAGTGATTTATGGACTGAAAGCAAACAGATTTCTAAGTTTATCCAAATTTTTCTTCTTTAGATTAATTTCTTTTACGACGCCAATCATATTGCCCATATATTGTTATACTATACCTCTCATTACGCTTTTATTGTCACTTAATTGATCCGATCATTATTTTGCTTTGATTATATACCGATTAAAAGCAGTAAATCAAACGAAATCCATCGACTAAACACGATTAAATCACAATTTTCCAAGCTTATCACGAAGCATCGAACAAAATCAATGCAGTCGCCTCGAAAGTCCATCCTCCGGAGGCGACGGCAGCTGCAGCAGCTGAATTTCCGCGCGGAGTGTACTACGAGCCAAAAGGCTTCCTTATCCAACAAAGCTGGCAGCCGTCAAAGGCCGAACCCGCGGGGCCAGCGGAGTTTTATTGCGGGCTATCCGCCGACGAAAAACCCGCGCAATAAAAAAAAAAAAGAACCGGCTTTCCTTTCGGGGGGGCCCCGCGCGCGTTTTCTTCCCTTTCAGATCGTTCGGCGCGCCGCTCGGGGCCCGAGGAGCAGCTACACATA
>JAWWEO010018887.1:0-19443 GCA_035582975.1 Ormyrus labotus | reverse complement strand
CTCATAGAATCCGATAATTATTATCGGATTCTATGAGGTTTCTGCTCCTTTTTATCGGTATTTATGAGGTCTTTGCAATAGGGAAGGGCCCTCAATAAAAATTTAAAGAGTTCGATTTAGATTTTTCTACTTGAAAATATTCTAATAAAATACAAACTACAACTAAAAATAAATTTAAAAATTATTTCATTTATTTAAAAAACTGAAATACAATACACAATATTACATTTTAATGTATTGAATATCCTCCGTCAATGACGGTACTGGAGCCAGTCATCATTGAACTTTTATCACTTAAAAGGAATGCTATGGCGTCCACTACTTCACACGGTTCTGTAGAAAAAATATATTACGTTTTATTAACATTAAAGGACAATATTTTTAGATGTTCTATAATCCTGAATAAGTAAATGTCAAAGTAGAATATAAAAAATATACCGGCGAAACGGTCCATAGGAATTTGAACTCTCAAAGTTGCAGCTTTAGCCGGATCACTCCAGTTTGCTTTTCCCATTGCCGTCATAACAAGAGTTGGGTTGACTGTGTTGACTCGAATATTTTTGGGTCCCAACTCCAAAGCCATTACTCTATAAAATAAACATAAACTTTCATCCTTGCGAGAAACGAATCGTTTTTAATAATAAATGTCAGTTTCACCAACTTTGTCATCATGTCCAAAGCAGCTTTTACAGAGCAATAAATCGCGTGATCTTTCACGGCGCACAGACTAGCGACCGACGAAAGATTGACGATGCTCCCAGCAACTTTTCTCTCAATCATATTTGCCGCCACGATCTGCGACACGTTGACGATCGCTTTTAGGTTCACGTTGAAAACGAGATCAAAATCGTCCGGTTTCACGGACAGGAAGTCGTCCAAAATCGCGATGCCCGCATTGTTGACAAGACAGTCTATAGGCAAGATTTTCTTCACCGCCTCTCTCGCGGCGTTCCAGTCTTGTAGATCCACGCATACCGTCTGAATCTTGGGATCCTCTTTGACCAAGGAGTCTAGGTTCTGTTTCGTTTTCGATAGAGCAATCACGGTACCGTTGAATTTGGATAGTCGCAGCGCCGTTTCTCTACCAATGCCTGAAAAGAGTAATTTTTGCTTTTGGTTGCCAAGAAGTATGGTTGTTTTGTGGGAAATAAGAAGAACAGTTATTCACTTTGCATTCATTCAAGCGGGTCCTTTTATATAATAGTAACCAGATTTCTGTTTCGTAATAAGGCTTGTCTTAATAAGGAAGAGTCGCCTGACAAGTTTTAAATGTTTGCAAGAAAAATAATGAATGATATTTAAATGTTTAAAGCCATTCACTGTTCAATTCAATTTTTATTAAAAGAAATTGAGAGATCATCGTTGATTATTATCATATAAAAAAAGTGTTAAGGATTGCAATGCACCTTAATTCAAAATTTATTACCGAACCATTTCAAGTCGGAAGAATAGTCAACATTTATTACGCAAAGCTTTTTATCGTTATTTTAAAAATCAAAACTTATCTCATTCGATTAGAATAATTTTTTACTTTAATCATTTTATTTTTTGCGATTTTTGAATTAGAATATGACAAATTCAAAAAAACTGTCTGTATCCAATTTTTAAAATTTAACAAAAAAAAAAAACTTTTTAAATTTGAATATTATATACTTAAATTTTTTTTTATTTTTTAGCAGCTAAATTATTTAATAATTACCCTACCTTGGCCAGCTCCCGTAACTAAAATTCGCTTTCCTTCAAAGCTGATGTTCATGATTGCACAGAAAACTTATGCAACAGTTTAGTCTCTACAACGCTGCACCGACTGCATCGGAATATCATTGAACAAAATTTAGTACCCCAATGGGCAAATAAAATATAATCTTGGTATTAATGAATGTTAGAAGAGTAGTTAATACAGATAACATTTTTTTTTTAAATTGATAAGATCAACAATAATATACTGAAGTCTGCAAGGTCCCGATCATAATGCTGGGTTACACATAAGAATTATTTATTTAATATATATGGTAAAATAGTTATTTATTTTATTACTTATTGTATTGATTTAAATTATTATTAAACAGTTATTAATTTTTTTACAACATTTTTAAATTCACGATTTTGTTTATTCTTAATGTTAAAGTGTTGTAACGATAATTTTCTGATCGTCTGCGCGTTTTTCCTATGCGATAATTTTTATCTTTATGTTTTCATAGTGAGCTTATAAAGTTGAAATAAAAAAATTCAATTTTTTTTTATTAAACGACACCGATATGTTCAGCTTACATAATTGTACATCTTTATTGTTAAATAAATGAATGTTTATAATATTTTTATCTTTAAGATATTCATTTTAGAATTGTAACAGAACTGATTTTTGACGGGTTAATTCTGAAAGCAATCTGTATAATAGACACGAGCTAGTTGTTTGTGCAAAAAAAAATCGTACGCTTCACCAGTGTACGCAATTTAACATTGATAATGAACAAATTTTTCTGACAGTATAAAAATCATGTATGAAGGAATAGAGTGGTATATTATGTAGATATTGGTATCTTAATAATTAGTTCCCTACATTAATAAATTTGATCCTAATAAATTTGATTAAATTTAAAATTTTAATTTAACAACAAATATAAATTTTTAATTTTTTCGCGCAAATCTTATTTTTATTAACTCAAATAATTTTCAATATAAGGCAGACAAATGTTTGCTGAAATCTAAATTAACTCGCTGCATGCCGCGCGCGCGGCATTTGATTATTTTTATTAACTCAAATAATTTTCAATATAAGCTAGAAAACTTGTTGCCGACTCCTAAATTATCACATCGCGATCATCAATTTAATACTTCACTCCAATGTGTAAAAAGCCTAATGTCACAGGTAAATCTGGTGCCTAGCTGCCAAGCTGCCTTATGAACGTGTTGGCATTTCTGATGTTGGTAAACGAGCAGCGCTATGTAGTTCTATAAAAGGAAATTGTATATAGTGGTCCGAACCGTCATCCTCGAAGCACCAATGTGTATTCCAGTTTTAGCAACATGTTTGTGAATAAAGTGTACAATTTATTATACTGGTACAATGTCACATGATAGAAAAGAAAAATATATAAAAACATAACAAAACAACCTCTTTCGGAGATTGTTTAAAAGGTAAGGATTTAATGCTCTAGTACAGCTTTATTAACTTCGTTAAAAGCTTTTTTTTGTAATCAATTTTATTTAAAAAGTGGTATTGCATAGAATTTAATATCTTACATTAGTCTTTGAAATTTGCCTAATAATAATTACTTATTACCCTATAATATTTATTAAAACGAAAATGTTATACTTTTTAGGTTAAGTTTGTTACTAAAAAAACAATCAAAATCCGTTATCGGCTCAGTGCTCCGTTGGCATCGAATCGAGCGAATCATTCCAGAAGGTTACAATATTCGCGCACAAGATGGCCTCAGAGATTTTCCTCGGCAGTGGCGGGACGTTTCATCGAGCGCTGCTTTTTATGCTCCAACTTGGCTGGCGGTCCCGGATGAGATTACCTTTACTCATAATCATCGGGTTGATTGCGATGGACATTAGAATGCAGTTGGAGATCGATATTGAGTTTTAAATTCATTCGCTGTTACTGTAAATACTTCCCCATTGTTGAACGCCATTCATTGCATTATTTCAAAACCAATATTAGACTGAATGCTAAGTTTAGAAATGTTCTTGATTGTAGAAGATATTGATTTTAAAGGTGAAATTATTACTAATAGAATGTTATTTTAAGTTTTGAACAAAATATTTGTATTAATGTCTTGTAAATACAACTTTATTAATGTTTATATTTAAATGATACATATAAGAATATTTATATTAAGTTTATAAACATAATTGCTATTTTAAGTACAATTTAAATACTAAGAATCAGTTACTTTTTATGATTCCATGTAAATGCTATAGATAGATTTTCTACAATTACCCACAATTTGTATTCATCAAAATATAATAACTAATTGCATAATGTATCATTGATAAGAACAAACTGTTTTATAACATTAATGAAAATTGTAATTTCTGTAAAAAACGTTTTTATGTATGACGTGGAAAGTGTGTTTTCGAACTAATGTAATAAAAATGCTATTAAAAATATTCATTGTAATTAGTGAATTACTGTCTAAATAAATCTGCTATTTCTAAGTTAAAAAAATCTCAAAAATTTTCTGAAATTCACTCCAAAAATATAAGAAGATAATTTTATTCTCCCCCATAGAACTTGTTTATAATAATATTTTTTAATGCAAGTAATTTTTACGATTTAAAAATCATTTGTAAGTCTCTTTTTTATCTTAAAATTAAATATCTCTTTTTTTAGATTCGATTTGTTTATAATTTAAAAAAAGCGATTGAATTAGAAGTGAAATTCGATACAATCAATAGTCGCAAATTAATTATAGCGTAAAAATCCTATCAGCGTAGGACAAAAATCACTCGTAAAAGACAGTTTCTAGTGTACCGCTCTTACTCTAAATCTCGAGTGTCAATTAAATGGAACTGGAAAAATTGCTTTGATTTTTCAACGTTACGAAGGGAATGAAGAAAGAATGAAATAGAGACTCCAAATCCAGGAGACAAATAAGCTCTTTATTTGATTCCAGCAGGAAAAGGCGAAAGCGCCGAGGGTGGGGACTTTATAAAGCTAGGAGCTTTGAACTGCGCTTGCACTTGTTCCATAGTCGCCGCGATTGCAACATTTAAAATTTCTAAAGATGAATATTAAATTGGCATTTTTCATTTTGTCGTATATTAACTTATTCAGTGCATTAGGGTCGTGTGCCAAGTTTGATACTGATAAATTAGGTGAGAATTTTTAAATAATAACGTGTTCTATTAAATAAAATTATTTTAAATAAATAAATTACAGTGGTTTCATTTAAAAGAAAACGAGAGTTTTCAAGTGAAAAAAATATATATCTTACCTCTTATGATAAGAGTTATTCGTGACTACTTAAATTGTTAACATTAATATTAAAATAAATAAATCTAAGTGCTTACTTGCTGATAAATTTCTTGATGCATTAGTTTTTTTACATTTAGTTTTTTAATATTTAGTTTTATAATTTAAAACAAATCATAATTCTTATATGTTTTAAATAATGATGTTTTCAAAATCTTTTCATTCCTTATGCTTATTCCCTTACACAAAAAATTTAAATTGCCTTTTAAAACTACTAACATTGATTCGAATTGGTCGTTAGAAAGAAAAATCATTGCTTTTATGAAAGTCTTGAAGTACATAATTGCAAGACCTAATCAAATGAATCTAGATGCCGCATTTGGAGTGACATTTGCCGAAGGTAATTAAAAAACTTTTAAATATCTTATATTAAAGTACAACATCAATCTCTACTTCAAGGCAATCTAATATGAAAAATAAGAAATTGTTTTTATTACTTATTTATTTCTTTTTAGCTAATCTGCAAGCTAGTGTCTTACATAGGAATATGATGTTTTTGGATAATTACCAGCAGAACCTTGTTGAAAAAGCCTTAAAACTTGCAAAAGACACGCGACAGATTATCAAACAACCTCAACAAAACCATCCGCGTAAATATATAATTTTAAACTAACTATTTTTTTTAATAGGTTTTCTCAAATAATTCAGTTCATTTTAAAAAATTACAAATTTACAATTGCGTTATTACACTGAGAGAGAAAAAGGAGTAAAAATTACTATTTTTTATAGTTATTTCAGATGTAAGAAGAAAAATAAGAATATTTACTATATGTATTGAATTAACTACAATTTTTTATTTTAATATTTACTATTCATATATAGTAAATATTATTATTTTTCTTCTCATATCTATAATTTTTTATTGTAGCATTTACTATTGATATAGTAAATGGTCTTATCTTTCTTCTTATATCTGAAATAACGATATAAAATAGTATAATTTTCACTCATTTTAAGGATTCAGTTTTCTATTACAAAATTAATAAAAGCACATTTTTACTGAATTATTAGCATAAATCTGGTTTTTATACCATTTATTTCTCAGTCAACGCAATAGTTAATCATCCTGAAATTTGGACGAAAACGATTTCTTGGAAAAAAATGGAAATAGGAAATGAACTCTTTCCCGATCCAGATATAACAATAGAAAAAGTAACCGATTCCATTTTTGCTGGACATCCTCGAGAGGACGAAAGCGACGTTTGTCTTAAGAACTTGATTCAGCATTGTCATCTTAAAAAACAATGTAAAGATTTTATACTACACAATGAAAATAGTACCACTGGATATCCTCTCACACATAGACTGCTAACTATACAAGTTATGAATGCTGTAAGCTGTTGAATTTTTGATCATTTTTATAAATCTATTATCTTACTAATTATTATTAAATCTATTTATATGTTGCAGCTTTCTTGTAAAAATAATATTACACAATTTTTTCCACACCTCAGGCTTAAATTCTGTTCATTAATTATGCAAGATCTTATAAATGTTGAAGCAACTGGTTTCCCAAATGTCAGTAAAGACTTGGCATTAGAAGAAGGTTTTTTTTATTTTACCTAATCTTTTTTGACGTTATTCATTCATGTATAATATGATAATTTATAATTAAAAAGTGCCTCAGTTCCTTGATTAAATCACAGTAAAATAATGAGTCTTAGAATGTCTTTCTGTCTTCGCTGGTTGCTTTAGAAATCAATACCAGGGAACTGGGCATGACGTGAAAATTATTCAGACTTCCTTTACGGACGATAATACATGAGCACATTTGCTCATTTTAAGGAAATATATAAACATTCTAGTTATTGCAAAAATTTGGCACTGGTGTTAAATCTTAAATTTATTGTTCGCGATTAGATAAAAAATTAAATTTTTAATGTTATAAATTATATAATATTAATTTAAAGTTATATGAAGCTGATGACAGTGAAGATTGTAAATTTAATTTGATCAGGAAGTAAATGAATCTCATATTTGACTAAACGATTAGACATCATCGTTTTTATACATTCTTACTGTGATATTTTTCCTGAAGAGGACCAATAAAGGACCAATAAACGCGTCGAGAATGAAATAAAAAGTGTTGTCACTTATTTGACAGTGTGGCCATTCACTTCCTGCTCAAATTAAATTTATAAATTGAATTATTGTTTAATTACGATCTACATAGTTTAAATATTACTTTAATATTCTAGTTTTCTTATGCGGTATGGAAGGATACACTGATTTTGTAACTGATCACTACGAACAATTAGTGCTGGATTGGCAGCATCCAAGTGGTTGTTACAGCGGAATAGGGTAATAATTAAAATATATCTAAGTGTCAAAAATTAAATTTTAAAATTCATTTATATTTTAGATATAACAGAAGTAGGAATAGGAAGCGAGACCGTAGGGAAGCATCTTTTACCGATTTTGGCTGCGTGAATCACACGACAGGCCTCGCGGCAGCAGTATTGGCGTTAATGATTCGCAAGGATATAGAATTACTCATGACGGCTTAAATAAATAGTGAACAGAGAATGTTATTTTTTTGTGCACATAAAAAAAATGTTTTACCGACTGCTTTTTATCAAAGGAAAAATATATACTTTTCGAATCAATTTTAATTTATACACTATTGAAAAAGAATACTGTCAATCAAAATAAATTATTCACTTCTGCAAAACTTGTTATTGTATAAAAACTAAAACATATACAGAGTTATTGGTAAAAGAAAAAATTATACACAGTTTTAAAAGAATTAGAAAATCATTTTTCCTGTTAGCTCCTATTATCAATTCTTTTCTATACTTGGATTTTGTAGTTGATCTTGTAACTCCTTAATGGAAGAGTAAAAGAATGTTTAGGCACGTTAAAAATTTTGTTATTAGGATAATTTAATTCTTCTTTATTAATTTAAATAAATTACACTTTCCGATCTTTAAAGTAACAATTTTTTATATATGCATGCGTATTATCGACATAAAAAAGCGCAATGACGTTAAAGTTTTTAGATCGTTGCTATGGCACTCATATTGTTTGATTGTCTTTGATGAAATGCAGTGGATAATTGGTACGCAAATCACATTTGATTTCTGTCATGTATACAAAGTAGTAAGAACTGCCAATGAATCTCTTACAAAATACGTTTTATATATAAGTGACGTAACTTTACTTGCGAATAAGTTTTTTGTAAGTCCGCTTAGCTCATCATTGATCGTCACAAAAATTGTCGATGTTTGTTTTTTCCCGTATAAAATATAAGCAGATTAATAATAACATCACTAACAATTTTATTACCTGTGAAATGCTTCATATTATAAAAATGTGTTATGTGTTGTGTTAATTTAATTTGTTACATATTACAGACATAAAGACTCTAAAATTTTTATAAGTTTTCGTTTGAACACTCTTGGTAGATTTTTCATTTACAGGCTTATTAACTTTTGGAGATCGTTTTGGATGCGAGTCTTAAAATAAAAATGTTTTTATAGATGATCTAATAATCTAATAATATCTATGTATTATAAACATAAACTTGATATATGTATATGAGATACATAATTTATTTAGATTAATTTCAACATTAATATATATATAATTTTTTCTAAAATTTATTAGATAAACTTTGAAGATAATAATTAAATAATAAAGTGTACAAATTATTATGTTTTATAGTAAACACAACATGGAAACGTTAACAAATGTGGTAATTACGGTATTAGCATACAGATTAAATTACACGTATAATATATTAAATGTTTATGTACAATGCATTTTCTGTTTTAATAAATATATTTTTTCAATGATATCATAGATAAAGTTTGTAAAGTGCGCACTTTCAGAACATTTAAATAAGATTACATTTTAAAGAAGTTTATATAACATTAAAAAAAAAATTCGTATAAAAATAAATTACTTGCAGTTTGTTTACCTTACTTGTTATCATTATTTTTACAAAAAATTAAAAAAAATGGCGGAACTACATAACTAAGCATTGAGTCTTAAATGTGTTATGCGGTAGAGTCGTTAACTTTCATTTTATTCTAAAATTTAAGGCCGCTGGTAAGAATACGGTCTTCCATAAGGACCAATTTTAAGGCTCATCTTCTCAAGTCTTAATTGTTGGAAATAGCTGTAGACCACAAACCAAAAGTATGTGTAAACCACTGAAAAAATAAATATTCTATGAGATATTATTGTCCAAAACATACGCAAACAATTGTTAAACTTCGTGTATTTAAACGATAATTACCAACTGTCAGGAGACCGAATATTAAAAATAGCACTCCATATAGAATGTGGTAAACCTCGTTATCGTTTAGGAATAGAGTGATCGATGTATATAGAACACTAACAAGTAAACCGACAAGAAGTAAAACTCCCAGGACCACCCACGGTAACATCATAATGGTATTTTTCTGAAATATGCGATGAAAGCCAGAGTCAAAATAATTAAATCTAAATATAAAGAAAAAGAAAACTGAAAAATTACCCTTAAAGCTCCTACGATCATCAGCGTTGAAAGAATAATCGTCATGACGAGGTTGATCGTGTAGACAATTTTGACTATGAACGGATCTATGTCGATTATTATAGTTTTCCATTGGACATTCGTCGTGAATAGAAGAATGATCGCGACGATCGCTAAAATCTGAAAAATTTTAAATAGTTACTGGTAATTGAAACTGAGATAAAATATTATACTATAACAAGTTGAAGAATAATGAAAATCGAAGTACTGATTTTCGGATTTAAGTTTCAAAAGTAACTTACTATGCAGCATATTCCGCTGAAAAGCGTTCCAGTTTTCAATGAAAAACATCCGCAACATGATGTCAGGCGGAACCTGGAACTGAAAAATATTAATATTATTATAAAACTTCTTAATATTACAGTGTTGAATTACCAATAATATATACAAAAAAATTCCTAATTTGATTAAAGTTTGCATTGCTATCATTTCACTACGTTATGATTAAAATGGATTTTAATCAATAATCGAGAGTGAAAGTATATTTATACATTTTTTTACAATTAAAAATAACAGAATAAAAACGCATATTTTCAGCTACAGAAATATTCTCAAGCTGATCTCGTCATAAAATAGATCCCTTCTAAATTTTATTTTAAAATTGAAATAAATAATTCTCCACAAAACTTTTTACATGTTTGTTCAGCCATTCGAATCTAAAAAATTTAAATAAAAAAATTTTACGGAAAAAACTCTAAAACCATCTCTGCACAAATACCGAAGAACAATCTACCCGCAAGCCTGCGCACTCAGCCGAATAATCGAGCCAGCTTGATAAATCAGCGACTTATTAAAATAAAATTTGCTACTCGGATAAACGGCGGCAGATTATTTACAGAGGTCCCCCAAGCGCGCGCGGGAGGAGAAAAGCGCATCGGAGCGGCTCGCAATGTACAGTCGCGAGTCCGCGCGCGCGCCGCGCACGTATGTGGGTCATTGTCGTTTTCGTTTTCGTTCACTATTTTGGATTCTTGGACGGCTATTTCGGATTCTTAACCGACCTTACACTCTCTCGCTGACCTTCGCGCCAGTCGCTATACTCGCTTTGGTTTCTTTTTCCTTTTCCGTTTTTCTCGCTTTGGAAAAATCTATTTTCGTTGAAGTTCAATAGCGATTGATTACTGTAATTGAGAGCTTTGTTTTTTTTTTTTTTTTTTTATCAAGAACAGATGTTAATTTCAAGGTATTTCGGGAAAGTGGAAATTTTCTGTAAATTCGCAAATCGCAAATCTATAATGAAAGTGATTATTGTTTATCTTAAGTTTTTTTATGAAAAAGGAATAATAATCATTGATATTACTAAATTAATATCACATAGAATGGTGGTGTTGAAAAAAGGCGGAACATTCAGTATACCCGCGTGCAAAATTAATCGCAGAGACGAAATATATCTCGAGAAACACGTTTACAAAGCACTTCGATGAAAATTGACTCTCGATAAATAAGAATGACGAAATGAAAATCAAATAAGGTCATAACTGCACGCAACGAGCCGGAGTGATGAATGCATAGATTAGTATGGTACAGTCAGTCAAAGTCTAGAATATCCGTCGGTCGCTTTCACATTATTATCTAGATTGCGGTAGTCCCGATGTGTGCGCATGTAAACCGTATTGTGCCGGGCTTACTTTCTTATGCAGGTTGGAGCGGCAAATCTGCAAATGATTAAGAGGATATATATCGAAGTCGCGGTGTAATACTGCACCGTATCCGACGTCGTGTCTTGAAATGTATTTCACGACTGCAATTCGTGTTTCACGTTTCTACATCGAGAAGATTGATTGGCTTATAGTCCTCGAATAGATAAATCATGTAACGTTGTTTAATGAAAAAAAAATTAAAAATAAAAATGAAACGGTTCGTATGATAAAAATTGTCGTAAGGGTAGAATTATAATGAGGTTTCCTGACTGGGTAATTGTTGCGAGAATGAGGCAGGAGTTAACTTGGTTTATCTACGCAGATTAAATTAGAAGTGCAATTATGAAATAGGTTCTAATAAATTACGGCATACGAACCGCTATGCAGGGAATGAGCGCAAAAGAATATAAATTTAATTACAAAACTTTACCTACTGACGTTAGTCATCCCTCCTGCACTTTTATTTCGAGTACAGCCAAAAATATAAAGCCGCACTCCGCAAAATTCGGTTCTCTTTTTTTCGCGACCAGCCACGAAAAATCAGTTGAAAATTATAATTTTATACTCGGGACAGCGAACGTCGCCGCCTTCTTCTCCGCGTGACCGTTTTTGCAATTACACAATCTTGGAAGCGCAAAGAGTCCGCACGGTCTCGTCGGCGAAGAATCCACTGACAGACATCTTACGCAAAATAATTGTTCGAGATAAGAAGATGCGTATTTTCATTAGGTTTTTCAGCGTCTACATACTTGAAACGTTGTGTAACTTGGAGTGATTTTCAGTGTAACCGATTAAAACGTGCACTTACTGATGCAAATGCAAAGAAGTAAAAAATGGAATCGGCGCTGACATAACTTTTCACTTTTTAAAACAATTTGGATTTAAATATAGAGCTGGTTTTGTAAATTCGTTGCGGAAAATTAGCATGTTAAATAATGTTAGTAACTAAAACACATTTTGTATTTTACAATTATGCATATCAACGCTATGCTAAATAACACTTTATCTGCTTTTGCTATGCAAACGAGGTAACGTAATTATTTTCCTCTATCGTCGACCCGGACATTTTTCAATAGCAGAAATAAAAAAAAAATCAAATTTTTCCCCTCGCAAAAAAAGGCTTTCTAAAAAAACCGAAAAACAACAAAACCGTAAATTAAATCGTCGCGTTCTCGGAAATACTCCTACATTCCCGTTTTATTTACTCGGACACTTAAAAAACTCGACGTGCGTCATCGAAAAACTCCAGCAGTCCCGAACGAGCGGTCAAATCCTACACGCGCACACGTATCCTTAACGAACCGCGTCGAAAAAGGCAATAAGCGCCGCGCGATACAAAGGCGGAAAGAAAACGCGCGGCGTGGAAAAGCGCTTGCGGATTGCGGAATAAAAATATTCGCCGCCGCCGCCGCCGCCGCCGCCGCTCGGCGTCGTTTCTTAACGCGGCAGATAAATAAAAAGACTCTCTGCGTGAGCGCGAAATGCAAAGCGGAGGAGGTGGGTGTGTATATATTTTCGGTCTCCTCCGGTAAGAAAAGAATGTGCTTGAGATCAGAATGGATTGGTACATGACCGTGAGTCTCTTTCTCTCTCTCTCCTCGCTTGAGGTCCATCGCTCGCTTCATAAGGCAAAAGCCAGTCCGCGGAGTCTCTCGTTCACCTCGCGCAAAAAATTATGACGTCACTGCCGCGTGGCCGCGAGGAAAAGGATCGCATGTGCAGTCGGCGATTTATATCTCTTTTGTCCATTACGACATCGCGAGCTTCTTCGCGGATTTTCGCGGTGCTTTTTTATGGTCGAACGAGGTTTTCTTAGCGCTGATAACTTTTTCCTCGGCTTCCTCGCGGAGGTAATTTAAATAATAAAAAAAAAACCGGTAGCTGATTATTATTAATGAATCTACGATTGATATACGAAAAAGCGACGTATCGTGTTTATTTTATCGCAAAGTTTATACTTCCTATAGAAGAAAGCCGTTTTATTATGTTCATAAATAATATTCCCGAGTTTTATAACTATTTAATTTAAATAAACAAGGTATAAAACCGCGCGAGCCGCCTTTGTCGAGCCTTCATCAATAATTCATGAACAAACATTTTGCAATACTCGATCGGAAATTCATTTTTAGATTATCGCCTGTCTAATGAATAATATTGGCGAAAATCAATTTTTTTTTAACGGACCACTTGCACGCGCGTTCGATCTTTTTTCTTTTTTCTTTTTTCGCCTCGCCCGACGAAAGCCCAAGCTATATAGCCGGCTTACCTAATAGCGCTGTTATAATGACTTTAATTTTAGGCACTGACTAAGCCGCCCGGTAAACACGGGGTAAAAATACACAAAACATCGATGAAACGCCCGGTATCGAAAGCAGATTTTCCAGCTACCAGTGAATTAGGGTCAAACTCATCTCTCTCTCTCTCTCTCTCTCTCCGCGCGGCGCGGAGCGTTCCATAATAATAATCGCCGCGCGCGAATTCCCGATTATTCCGGCGGTCGTTGAAGCCTGCGCCGCCGAACGAAATTGAAAAATCGATACTACATCCGTTACGCAAGCTGGTCGATGAAAAGGAGGATCGCCGCCCCGGCCGGCACTTAGCGGCAATCGGAAAAGAATAGCGAAGGAGGAGCGCCGCAAGTAGGTTTATATCGCATGGCATTTCGACCCAAATTTAACTCGCTCGCCGCGCAGGCAGGCAGCAGCAGCAGCAGCGGCACGTGTTATAAAGTATAATCGATCCGAGAAAAGGAGCGATTGAACGCAAACCGCGCGCGCGCGCCTTCTTGCGCTCCCATTTCTTTTTTTTTTCTTCTTCTTCCTTTCGGCCTTTTCATCGGCGCGCATCGCTATTTCCCCCCCTTGGCTATATTTGGGCCACGGCGCTTTAATGAAAGCTCTCCGCTGATATGCCTGTCAGCGAGGCGCGCGTTTCACGGGCCGCGCGCGCGCGGCATTGTTTTTTTTTTTTTCTTCCTTCCTTTTTAGCGCGGGTTCTATTTTTATTGGGACGATCGCCGATAAAACGCCAATTAAACGCGCCTTTCGCGCGTCCGGAAGATCGCGGTGTTCGCGCTGCGCGCGGATAAACAATGTATATAAACTTTTGTGCGCGCGCGCGTCCTAATCGATCGGCGAAATATATTTATAGAACGAGTAATGGGGATGCTGAAATTAAATCAGGCGCAAATTGCCGTTTGCACAATGGGATAACGACCTCTGTTTAGCGTCTGCCCCTGAAGTGCAGTGCTGCGGATGATTGCAGGATTCTTAATTAACAAATATTGAATAACGAGCGTTTACCGCCACTTTATTCGGATAAGGTTCCTGCATGGTGCACTGTTTTTTTTTTTTTAAGTTTTAGGTGCCGTGTGCTTTTAGAGTTTTGCGCGTTACGCAAAGGTGCATTAACATTCGTGCAGTTAAGTTTTTGTAAAATTAACGATATTCTGATTGTAAATAATAATTAAAAAATGCACAGATAACAATAGCTAACATAATTGTTTGTTGAATAAGTCATGCGGAATTATAAACTTTCTAAAATAATGGCTAACAAAAAATTAGCTGCGAAGCGAAAATTTTTAAAAAGCAATCTTTAAATTCTTCTTCTTTAGATTCTTTCATTTGTAAACGGATAATAAAAGATTGAGTGTTCGAATGTTTATACGCCTCCAGTAAAAAAAGTAAGACATTTTTCTTTCACTTGCAGATTTTTTTAACGAACCCACAAATTGCTGATTCAATCTATTAGCAAGAACATGATGAGATCAATTTGCTTTGGTAATCAACTCGAATTTGAAAAACTTCATGCGGCTATAAGTATGACGCGTGTTTTGTCTATCTTCGAATCGACTGTGTAAGCTTTGTTGCGAGAAATACGGCAGCACTTTTTTTTAGTAGATAAACTACTGAAATGCATGCATATACAAGTTTTTAAAATAACATAAAAATAAATAAAATTCAACTAGTCGCGTCAACGTTTGAAACAGTAAACTATACATTGGCATTTTACAATTAATTTCTTGAGCGAAAAGAATTCCTGCAATTTTAAGGACCGAAACTCGAAAGTCTATTCCGATCGAAGCTCGTAGCAATAAAAGCTAGACTTATAAGTGCTTTAGAAAACTTCCATTTTACAGCAGCGGCCAAACAATCACGCGTTATTTATAGTCCCGAGCTTCTGCTCTTGCAAAACCAATTAAATCATCGGCAAGGCCTATCTTCCCCCCTCAAAGCTGTCAAGCCCTCGAAAATCCACCCGAGCACAAACCTCGAGTCCGTCATGTTGAATCCTTGAACCTGGTACCTTTCTCAAACGTCGAACAGCTTGGAATCAACGGCGGTCAGAACGAGAGTCCAGCTCTCCTGCTCGGCTCACTTACATGTTCGGCTCGCAAAGCTCTCCTCGAAAGCAGCGGCGGCGGTCGTCAGGTGAGGGGGGGCTTGCGGTGGATGGTTCGGCTTGGCGGGATTTTCGAAAAAGCTGCGGCCGCAAGTGGGACGGATCGGCGCGCTCACGCGTACTCGCGTATATACTCGTGTGTCCGTTCGCAATCGGAGATGGACGGAAACTGTGCCAAGAACAGTGAGCTCCGGCCCGATGTGGTACACCTACTCTTTGCACGCGCTCACCGGCACACGCGCGCAGACACAGACACACACGCGCGCACACACACCTACCACGAGCGCAGCTCTCGAGAGAGGAAAAGAGACGCGCGAGGACGCGGAGAGCCGCGAGAGTGCGGAGTTTGTGTGTGGCGAGCTTTGAATGAGCGCAAGAACTGACTGCCGCTGCCGCGGCTACTACGAGCTACTTACTACGGGAGGGAAGGAGTATAAACGCGGACCGGTGCGTTGGCTCGGCTTTTCGCGCTCGCCTCTGCCTTGAGCTTGTCTTCTCCTGTGTACGCCGACGAGCGGCCCCGCGGAGCCCCTTGCAAAACAAGCGATGACTGCCGCCGCCGCGGACTCGTCACTCCGATGCGTCTGAGCGCTTCTCTTTGGAAATTGCTTTTGGTGTGCTTTGATCGATGGTGTGGGCGGGTGAATGACTAAGAAATTGTTGCTTATTGATCTGTTGTTTACTCGGAGGTGAAGGCTTGGGTAAATGTGGTTTTTACGGCGACTTGGACGTCATTTTTAAATTTTAAATTTGTCAAAGTTCTTTTTAAATGTTAATTGTTAAAATTAATTACTTGTTTTTCAATATCGATTTCGAAAGAGTGTTAATTGTTAAAGAACGTATATTTATACTTTATATTAATCTAAAAAGCATGTTGCTGCTTTTTAGATATAAAGAACGGTTGGGCAAGTCTAAATATACTAACCCGTTTTCTCGACAAGTTCAAAATCATAATAAATCGTAAGAGTCATCTGGAGTACCAAAATTTCGCCGTTCTTTGAATTTTAAAAAGTAATAACATCCTTAATTATAAAAATATTAATACTTCGAATTTGTTTTTATAAATATCTATAATTGTGCAGCAATAAAATCCATATAAACTGCAGCTTAAATTTCTTACAGTATAGGTATTGCATTGGCTCCTGCACGATTGTGTGTAGGTCAGCATAATTAAGGGCAATGAACTTTATGCGCGTGCAAATAGTTTTCCGCATGTATGTATTGAAATAGGTCGAACTTAACTTTGAGTAAGCGCAAAATAAAGAGATTTTCGAAAAACTAAAATTTTTCTGTAAGGAAAGAAACTAACTAACAATAACAAGAGCAAAATATATTTATTCATTATTTTGATTAGACTTTAAAATAGATTAGAGTATAATTGTAATACTATTTAAAAACTGATTTTATCTCAAATAACAATCAGTCAAAAAGTCTTATATTTTTGTAGGATAATTATGCATGTTATGGAAAAGCGTATTTAAACTACAAATTCACATTTATTCGAGATATAAATTATCTTGCGTTATTTTAAAATTACATTCGAACAACTTCGAACCTAACTGCCCTGTCAATTAATAGGAACACGATGTCCGCCCGCAAAGTACCACTTTTATTTGTGGCGCTGCAATTGCGCCTGAATCATACGTGTAAGACAATTCGCAGACTCAATCCATTCATCTTATTCTGTTCTCATTCATATTTTACAATTTACGATTCTCTGTAAATCAATGTACGTGAAATGCACAAGGCATAATTAATTTCAATTTAATAATTAGTATTTGGTGCCTTAAACTTTTTAATATTATTTTCGTAGAAGAAACATTATCCAAACCTTGAAATGATTAACTTAAAAAAAATTTTAGCATTACTCATTTTGAGATGGAAATGATCGTTAACTAAATTGCAGTAATATAAGCTATTATGACTAGCTCTTGATCTGCGTAATTATTTAGGATAATTTTCATTTATTATGTACTTTTATATAAACTATGTAGCTTTTAAAATTTAAAGATACAAAAAATTTTGATTAAATGCATTAAAATTTTTAAGACACTTCATATAATTATTTAAATTCATGAAGCACCTTTGGACCATGACAATATATTTCAACCTTGAAAAAGTTCAGATATTACCTGAATAATACAGATCAATCATTAACCCTTTTATTAACTACAAATAATCAATTAATAATAAAATATGCTAACTTATTAATTATTTAAATAGTCGGACGTTGTTATTACGACATTATGTCATTCTGTAATGAATAAAAGCAAGAAAAAGTATTAATTCACTCAAGAAAGTTTTCTATTGTGGATGGTATGTGTTTACGTACAGTTAGTGAACTTAATAGGATTTCTCAAGTAATTAGGTATTTATATAATTTGATAATAATTATATTTTCTTGTAGATTGTACTTATTTAGCCTCATTTTTCATTATAATTTTTTTCACATAAGACAAGAGTAAAACTGAATATCAAATCAATTTTACAAAATTGCAAAATTGCAAATTGGAAGGGAAATAGTATATATGCCCTCGCTGTGCATTGAATAGAAATTAGAATGACCGCAAGTTGAGCAAGTTCCCTCGGATGTGATTATAGCTGGTCACCCTGCAGATTTTGGGAATACGTTAATTTTACTTTTCAAAAAAAATGTATTTTTTAAATATTTAGTTATTTAGCACAATATATTACAAATTGTTGAAATTTTCTCATAAAATTTGTGGGAATATAGCGCAATTAAAAATTTATATAAATTTCTACTTTTTCAGTTCTTCCTATGGTCAACCAAATACTTATTTATCTACTGAAGATAAATTCCACTAGCTAGATATATTTACACGAATGTCCCTATACATTAAACATTAAAGACAAAACTATATTTTACACCGCAACTGCTCTCTCAAATTATTTAGAAATCACCTTGGCACCTCAAAGAAGTCCCAAAACCTTACAATTGTAATTATCAAGTAATTGATATAACTAAGTTTTTTTAATAATAGAAAATTTTTATTAAGAAAACTTCTGCAGATAATATAAACTGTTTTCTATCAAAGTTGTAGTTTCAATATAAATATAAGATTTATTTTTTCATGCAAAATATTTATCGATGTAAATAATTTTGTAGTAAATTTCAATTATAATCAGAATTAAAGAAATCAACTTAAATTATTTAATTTATTATCAATAAAGAATACAACATTTTAGAATCTGATTAATTGTAAGTTTTTATTTATATTTCATTCTTAAAATTCATTTTGCACTTATGTCGTTATACAGTTAAAAAAATAGGTCTTGTTATAAGTTTTTACATTCGCATTATGAGTTCGATTGCAAGTATATTATTTTAAACTGGTCTAAAAAATTAAACAGAAATTAAAACAGTTGTTTGTAACTTGCGACTCTACGGACTAAAATTTTTAAAATTTGAATGCTGGGTGCTGGCGCCGCTGGCGATTGAGGAACGATTCTCCGTCAGTTATACCAACTTAACACTACTTTAACTGTCGGAGCTCCAATTCGGAACAGGCCCCAAGACTTTCAAATGAATTGTATACTTTTATTAAAAGTTTTATAAAAAAACAACCGTGTTTATATTTTTGTAATTTTATACATAGTTTTTAAAAAATAAACGTTAGAATGGCTTGCTTATTAAATCAAAATAAGTTTGAATGTCGGTAAGCATAAAAGATCAGATTTTTCATGTTCTTTAATAACCTAACCAAAAATATTTTTGAATATTTATAGTTAAAAATACTTTTTCTTTCAAATAATATAAAAATATTTAAATACATTACAAATAAATTTTTAGAGTTAGCTCGATACTTAACAAAAATGTCAAATCATATGGAAAGCAGTTTATGTTTGACAATGATAATGAAACATGCTGGAATTCAGAT
>JAWWEO010018886.1:0-19454 GCA_035582975.1 Ormyrus labotus | reverse complement strand
GTACCTATTATTACCAATCTTCAATGCTTTTTTAGTAAATCTATTTTCGAGATAAAAACAATAATCTTAAACAGGGCTGTCTTCTTTATCAGCGATTTTTTTTCCATTATTCTTATAGACTCTTTCATTCGCAAATTTCTACATATTTGGCTTACAACTCCTTTTGCAAAATTTTTTAAAATTTTAATTTTAATTTTAATTTTTTTTTTAAATTGTCACACACGCCTTTAGTGAAGACAAACAAATGTATGAAAGAAGCTAGGAAATTATCCAAAAAAAATTCTACATAGTAATAATATTAATATTTATATATATAACATTATATATTATGCGTTTTCAAAAAGTTATTTATGTTGGGCACTGGTCTGCTTATCTACTGGAAATGAAAAACTCCTCTTGACCAAGCAGCTGAATCTTTTTAACTTTCACCGCAGTACTCTTAGAATCCGCCCCAACTTCCGAAACAAACAAAAATTTTGCTTTTATCTCCATTGTATTGATTTGTAAATCCCTATTTAAGGGACTTAAATGGGATTAGAGATTTAACAGGGTTATTAATCAACACTTGTATGATGTAGTAAACAACTGTAATATAAATAATATGTACAAATTAGAGTAAGCTGATAAAATATTACAGTAAACGAATAAACTTAAAACTAACCTGAATCAATACAATTGCCGATAGCAAC
Organism: Ormyrus labotus; assembly: GCA_035582975.1. Classification (NCBI taxonomy): domain Eukaryota; kingdom Metazoa; phylum Arthropoda; class Insecta; order Hymenoptera; family Ormyridae; genus Ormyrus; species Ormyrus labotus. Next base: position 18,765 of record JAWWEO010018886.1, on the reverse strand, counting down.
CTTATTTACATATTAACATCTCTTAATACGAGGTTATCAGAACTAAGTCTTATTCCGTACTCCCTATCTCTCTAAAGGCAGCAAACTACCCAGCCGAGGTTTACCACGTACAAGCTTACATGTATTCAAATGCGCTGCGGCCATAGTACATAATTAAAACTATTTCTATCTTTCTTCAAATTGAATTTTTTTAATTTACTAACAAAATCCAACGCGCTTCGAGCGTACTATTTTTTTTTTTTTTTTTTTGAGGTTATACGCGCAATATTTTAGCGTGATTTTGCTTTGTTTGATTTAAACCTATAACTCTAATTTTAAAAAGAAAATATAAATCCTATTATTTTAAGTATTTCAATTTAATTTCAATTTTTTAATTTCAAATATTTATGATAATTCTGACCTAGCGGATATAGCGAATTCTCGCGCCTATTCCTTACCGACCAATCAAAATCAGCCTTTAAAGACTTCACAACATTCGGGCATTACTTTTTTAAGAAAGGATTTACACGTTAGAAAGGAACTACGAAACTATACTTGGCAAACAGTTTGCAGAAATGCACGTGGATGGAACAACAGTGCATGCGTCAAAATCCACGTGGATGCGACAAAATCCACGTCGATACTGCAGAAATCCACGTTGATGCGACAAACTTCACGTGGATACTGCAGAAATCCACGTGGATGCGACAAAATCCACGTGGATGGCAAACAAATCTGCGTAGATAACCAGGCTAAACTCCACGTGGATGGCAGACAAATCCGCGTAGATACCCAGGCCAAAATCCACGTGGATGCGTCAAAATCCACGTGAATGGCAGACAAATCCGCGTAGATACCCAGGCCAAAATCCACGTGTCCTATCCTTCTGAAAATTTTCAATAGGGCTAACTTTTACTACCCTCAACAATATCTTTAACTGTCTATTTTCATTATTGGCGGTAGTCAAAGCTGGTTCCGATAGCCTCAATTTTGGCTACAGATTTTTCTAGCCAACTTTCTTGTTTCTTAACCAATCCTCTTGGTTTTAATTTCCATAGTAGCCTAACAAACTTTTTAAGCCCTTAACCTTTATCCTAACTTAATCCTAAGAGAAGTTATGTCTCTGACAAATTTTAATGTTAGAGGCGTATCGATCCCTCTTCGACACTTCAACTTTTCCTTGTCTCTTCACATTCTAGCTCTCTTTTCTAGGTGCTCTCACTCGCATGTAATTACTTCAATTCTTTACAACTATAATTTCATTTTTCTTATATAATATTTACTTTTTTTAGGAAAAGTTGAAGTGACGCTGGAGAGTGAGGAGAGAATCTAATCACAAAATATCATAAATAAAAAAAACTTTGACTTAGAGAGAAACTCAATACAGTTTATTAATAAAACCCGAATTCTTAATACAAAGAAATTAACATTATAAAATGACATTTTAGCATTCCAGAAGAATTTCAACCTGCAACTTTACATACATCTATCTTACAAACATCAGTTTTCGCAAAAATAAAAACTACATTAACTAAAAGATATCAAAAAAAGATTTCTTTAACTGAGGAATTGGAAAAAACATATGTAGATACAGAGGGAAATATACAATTCCAAAATTATTTTCTAGAAGAGATTACAGAACAATCTAGTGTTGGAGATGAATCACTAATCAAAATATTACAAAAACTTACAGAAAAAAGCAATAAACCTAAGCAACAAAATTTCAAAAAATTTTCAGAAAAATTTGTTATTGAAAAATTTACAGAAAAAAGCTGCAATGCACATCAATGGATAAATATATTTGAAAAAGGATATGATCGCTTTGAAATAATGCAAGATGAAGAAAAAATTGAAATTTTCAGACTATTCTTAGAAAAATCATGTTTACATTAGTATAGTTCTATGCTAATAAAGCTCAAACTAGATTCAGAGTGGGAAATCTGGAAAGCAAACTTTTGTGAGACTTATGGAAGTAAAGGTCGGTCGCCAATTAGATATGCACTTTCATTTAGGTACAGAGGAGGATCATTGCTTGAGTATGCCATAAAAAAGAAAGACTCCTATTAGAGGTGAGAAAATCAATTGATACCGGTACATTAATTGACATCATTGCCACAGGCCTACCAAATTTTATATCAGGTAAAATTGATACAGACAATGTGCATCAAACTGAAGATCTTTTGAATGAAATTTGGAAAATTAGAACATTTAGTTACAAAAAAACTGGTTGATAAACAAAATACAACCTTCAATGATAAAAAGAATACAAACTTCAATAGTAAAGAAAAATTTGATAAGCAAAAACATTGCAAAAATTGTGAAAAATTAAACAAAGGTTTTCGTTATCATGCAGAATCAGCATGCTAGTTTAAGGAGGTTATATACCGAAAAAATTTCAAAAAATCAATTTTTTTTTATTTGAGTTTTTAATTCTATACTTTATCCAAAACTTAGAAAAAAATTTTCTCAAAAAAATATCGGTAAAAAAGCTATTCAAATCGTAATACACGAGAGCGTAATTAGAAAATGCTCAAAATCACGTTTTATTCTTCTCCTTCTTCTTCTCCAGCCCGAAATTTTAGGACCCTGAAGTTTGCCACACAGCTACAATTGAGAATTGCTTCCTCACAACTTTCTATGCTGCACGCATCCCGTGAAGTCAGCTATACCTGCTGATATCGTACTTTCGTACTTTGCTCGCACGCGTTTGAATTAAAGACACCGGTATTTAAATATTTATGTATTAAAATATCGTGATTTATTAAAAATAAATATTTCTTTGCAATTAATACGCGATCACTTTATTCCAAAATGAATTTTATCTCTTAAAGGGCATTGAAAAATTCTTTTTTTTTCTATAAGATAATTTTATTGAATCGCCTCGTAAACGATGTCTTGTCACCTTGAAGGTGTTCCTGGACACCTAGACGTCACCTGCAGGAATACCTTCCTGCATCGACTTTCGGAGCATCGACAGTGCCCCAGATCGGTCGTTTTGTAGGCTATGTCTTATCGCCCTGAAGGTATCCCTGGACACCTAGAGGTCATCTACAGGAACACCTTTCGATTTTCGTCGCATCGACGGTGCCCCAGGTGGGTCGCTTTGCAGACGATGTCTTATCGCCCTGAAGGTATCCCTGGACACCTAGAAGTCATCTACAGGAACACCTTTCGATTTTCGTCGCATCGACGGTGCCCCAGGTGGGTCGCTTTGCAGACGATGTCTTATCGCCCTGAAGGTGTTCCTTGACACCTAGACGTCACCTACAGGAACACCTTCCGATTTTCGGCGCATCGACGTTGCCCCAGATGGGTCGCTTTGTAGACGATTTCTCGTCGCCCTGAAGGTGTTCCTGGCAACCTAGACGTCACCTACAGGAACAGCTTCCGATTTTCGGCGCATCGACGTTGCCCCAGATGGGTCGCTTTGTAGACGATTTCTCGTCGCCCTGAAGGTGTTCCTGGCAACCTAGACATCGTCTACAGGAATAACTTTTGATTTTCTGCGCATCGACCGTGTAATGCAGATTATTGCACCTACTGAAATTACTTTTTGTTAAAAAAAGTTGGGTATACCAAATTAAATTTGTAAAATTTTAATGTTTCAAAATGATACTTCAGATTTCATTTAATGGCTTATGTTTTTACATTTTTTGTATTTTGTTCATAATGTAGGTACCCAATGACTGATTTCTTTGCTTATACCAAGAAATGTATCTTTTTTTTGAGAATTTCATTTATTTAAAAAATTTTTGGCTTTATCAAAGTGCAAAATTGGAATAAAAGCTAGTTTTAGAAACTTATGATTTATCAAACATCTGTATATTCTAATAACAAATTTACTAAACAGAAAAGGATGCCCGGTAACAGGTTGTATCAATATTTTCTACAATTAGACTAAAAATTCTTAAACTTTTGAAAAAAAACATTTTTCTAAAAAATCTCCGTAAAAGAAATAACTAACTTAATCAAAGAACGGTTGACCGAGTTTGATGTATTCCGCATTATCTTCGATGCCCATCATATAGTAAATATACTTTAAATACATAAATATTTCAATAACAGCAACTACAAAATAGATCTAAAATATTCCAAAATATTAAATAAATTACTAAAAAGGACTGAAATCTCTATAAAAAAATTAACTTTGAACCAAAGTAAAAAGTTAGGCGAGTTTGATGTATTCTATATTACCAATGATGTCAATCACATAGTAAAAGTATAGTTTAATAATATAAATAATCTTACAACGAAATCACAGGTTAAAAAAGTAATGAAATCAAAGTAAAACAGTCAAGTTGTCAATTTATAAATATTTTAATAACCAAAATTCAACTTATATCAAAAATGACCTATTCCACACTCATGCATGTCAGTTACATACTTTACTTAACTGTTTTACACTACATATACAATTATTTGTTATATTTCTAACAAACTAATTTATACGAAAGAAATTATGTAGACTTAAGTAATACATTGATCAATTACAAATTAGTCTCATGATACTTACTACGTAACTTGCCAGGCCCGTTTCATTTTGTTCATGGTGTTAATTAATGTGATCAATTCTTATAAAATTATATAATATATATATATACAAGAGAATAATATATAGAGAGAAGGCAAGCCAGAGAGTCCGGCAGTGCCTCGTCAAGTACGCGAAGTGTGAGAGCGAGAGAGAGAATGAGAGTATGCATGTGTGTGTGCCGCGCGATCGTACGCAGTGAGAGAGCAGCGCGTCGAACGAGACCCCACCAGCTACCACGGCAGCGAAGACGTCAGCTGTTCATTTCCAGAGGCGTGAAGCCGAGTAGGGTGGCGGTCAAGCGTCTTTAACGAAAAATTTGTTTCTGTTAATTATTTGTTTATTTAATCAAATATTTTTTATCATTATTATAAACATGTTCCACGCCTTTTTTTAAGTATAACGAGAGTAAAACAATTGGGTGACCTTGGGGGAGCAAGACATATGGTTTACAAACAAAGATAGTGTTAATTGTTTATTTTCATACATTATAACGGGAAAGGTTTTGCCGCGACATTGGTGGTTGGTCGCTCGTTGTCGCGGCCGCTCGTCGACCAGGCTGGCGATCCTTTCCCTTTATCTTCCATTCTCACTATCGCTACCTCTAGGAGCGCGCGACAATTAGCGTGATTCTTCGTGCACAGGCGACTAAGGCTCGCGCGTGATTCAACATAAGAATCTCCACTTGTCACTACACAAATAATTAATTGTTAACTTTATTATAAACAAATCCCAGAGCTCTTCTTAGGTATAGCGAGACTAAACAATCGGAGTACCTTGGGGGAGTAAGACATATGTGTTTATAAACAAAGATAGTGTTAACTATTTATTTACATAAATAAATATTTAATTAATCTCTTTATTTGTGAACAAATCCTACAGTCTACCCTTGCCGAATGTCCTTATCTTATCTTAATTATCTGATTAATCACTTGTTTACATAAACAATCTTATCTATATTTATATGAACAAATATACGTCTGCTCTTGCCACCCCCTCTTTTCAAGTTCACCGATTGTTTACATCTCGCTATAATGGTAATATTACTATTTACGTTTTCAAAATATCATCTGTAGCATAGCAATCAACTATAAACATTGAATATTCTCTTTACTTTCATAATTATTAACTTCCAATAAGTATTGAAACCGATTGCTTTCATGTAACTTATCTAGATGAAAAATTAATCTTTTTGATATAAATTTTTATTGAAGTTTATTAATTTTTTTAGTAAGAGGTATTGCAAGACCTGGCGAATTGACTGGAATTTTAGGTGGAAGGTATGTTATATTTCATTTAATTTTAGCATGCTAGTTTGATTTTTTCAAAAAGATTTTTTATATATTTATTCACCAGTAAATATTTGACGTAAATGTATTTATACATGATTATTCATATCTCTAAAATTCCACAGAAATAGCATTTCTACCTGTACATGGTCTGGCATTAAATTTTAATCTAACTTATCTAGTACACTTGTTGCGAGCCGTTTTATTACGTGCAGCTTATTCTGAGTTCTCCACCGAGCAACAAATAAATTTCTTATGCGATGCACCAACTTTAACACAAGCGCCTTAGGTCAATTAATTAATCGTAGGCTATTAGAAAAAGAAAGAAAATTGAAGTTAATTTCAAGCTAAAGTTGCGTCGCTATTCGTCTTCTGCAGTGCTTATTTTTTGTTTATCGTCGTCGTTTTACTCGACATCCCGGCTAATATAATGTCGCGGATGATGCAACGTCACAAAGTACATGGACTTGAACCTTATAACTTGCGATGGGCTGTTTACACGTCGTATTTACTAGATCGAAATGTCAAGGCCGTCGCAATACTGCGAACTGGCCTGACATTCACGATTCTCAAATAATACTCGAAAATGTAAAGTAGATTTAATACTCTGTACAGCCCGATTTTGTACACACACCGAATCGTCAGATCCTTGTTTACACGGCAGAAATCCCGAGGCTGCCGCGACTTTGTCGCGAGCTAGCCTGGCATATCCGAAGCCGTTGGTGGTGTTAATTTGTTATTATAAAAGCGCCTGCGAGCGCTTCGAGCGCTAGACTAGAGAAGGTTATCCGCGGTGCTGCCCTTCGCGTGCAAAGATCGGCAGTTTGCTCTTGGCCGTAACCTAGAGCAGTCGTGCTTCCAAGTGTTTCGTATCATAGTGCGTGACACAAAGGACCAACTCTTGGATACAGCTTTTTGATTTGACACTACTGGGCAGGAAGAAGCCCGCGTAGAAGTCGAGCATTCTGTTCCCACGGTGGACTCCTCCTACGCGGAGGTAGATTACGCCCTGGAGGGTGCCCGCTCGGCTGCAGCTGGGCTGCTGCCCTGCTATGGGCCGGATTTCCTGCGGAAGTGCGAGCTGCTGTAAGCAGCCAACCAGGACGCTCCGCCGCCCGCACAGCAGCGCAGAAGAGACAGAGAGCTCGAGATAGAGCTGGAGAGAGAGCTTGAGAAAGAGCTAGAGAGAGAGATAGAGCCAGAGAGGATGGAGGTAGATGGGATAGACAAACTCACTAGCGCCGAAGAGGAGAGTCGCCAAGCCGAGAAAAACTTGGAGCCCTATGTGATCGCCGACCCGAAGCCATCAGGAACTGAGGTCACGGCTACCGCCAGCACCCTGGACGAGATCGTCCGAAAGGGAGCTCGCCAGACGCTGCGAGTCCCACCGACTTTCAAGAAGCCGAAGGAACTCAACATCTTGTAGGTGGAGAGCGCGATACTCGTGGCCAGTGGCCAGAGAAGGACTGGGACGAACCCGTCCTCATGTGGGAGGTGCCGATTCAGACTGCGGACTCGAGAACACGCTCCAGGTCTTCGAGCATATACTACTGGAGGTAGCCCCACAGCGGCTAGAAGTGTTACGAGTTGAAAGCTTTCGTGGTATATGCTATCTCTCTCACGCTGCACTCTGATTGGCTACTCGAGATCCCCTCTAATAACCAAGATATTAGCGGCTTATTTAAATGTACACTTAATAACACACAACTCGGGGAAGTATTTAATGATTATAAATCATTCTTTAAACTATAAATATGGAAACCGAACAACCACGTAACTTGGGGGAATATTTCACACTGCACTTTGATTGCCTGCGTATGATACGTCATTACGCGTCAAAATCATAGGTCAAAATACACTCTGAGCTCTATAATGTAAATAAAAACATCTAGCGCATCCGCTTGAAAATTATTTTAATAATTATTTGAAATAAAAATATTTTTGAAAATGTCAAAAAAATGCTGCATTCCTAATTGCAGACTTCAAAAAGACGATGTTAAAACAGCTTTCTTGAATGGAATCCTAGAAGAAGAAATCAAACATGAAAATTCCAGAAGGTTTAGAGTGCAATGACCTAGGCAGACGCACAAAAGTATGCAAATTACAGAAATCTCTATACGGATTAAGAATTAGTCCGAAGAGGTGGAATCAGAGATTTTCTGAAGAAGCATTAAAATTGGGATTGGAAAAGGACATTAACAAACCGTGCCTTTTCACTTGGAGTAAATAGGAACAATGGTCTTCATAATATTGTACGTAGATGATGCAATATTAGCTGGAAACGACAGAACTTAAATTAGAGGAAATAAAGACAAAATTAAGTTCTGTATTTAAAATGAAAGATTTGGGAGAACCCAAGCAGAGTATACTGAAAACATCTTAGAACGCTTTAAGATGAAAGAGAGTAAACCTCAAGCGACACCGATGGTTACTAGGCCGGTTAAGAACCGAGAAACCAGAAAATTAGACGACAGCAGGTCACAAGATTCGACCATTGCTGTAAACATTCCTTTTAGAGAAGCAATTGGAAGTTTACTGTATCTAGCAGGCACAAGTAGACCCGACATTGCATTTGCAGTAAACTACTTGTCTAGAAGACAGGCTCAAGCTACAGAAGAAGTCTGGAAAGAAGTAAAAAGAGTTTTTAGATATCTTAGAGGTACGACTGATTTAGAGTTGACGTACACAGTAAAAGGAGAAACTCTAGAAGCTCTAACGGACGCGAGTTTCAGAGACTGGCAAGATTCTGCGTCAACTGGAGGCTACATAATTAAACTGTTTGGAGATGCAGTTACATGGAGAAGCCATAAACAGAACTACGTAACATTATCAACATGCCAAGCTGAATACCTAGCCATGAGTGATGCTTGTCAGGAACTAGTATCCATTGACAAAGCTACTAGAGATATACTTGGAAAAACTCTGTATCCTGTTACTATATGGTGCGACAATAAGTCAGCTGGAGACTGCACTCAGATGGACAATAAGTCACAAGCTGAAGAATTTTGACGAAAACGTAGAAACTATTAAAAATAATTTAGAAGCCAGAGAAACCTTAGGGAGTAAAAGCCATATGGCTAAGACTCATGGGGATTATATCAAGTCGTGTGTTTTAGAAGGAAAAGTTATAGTTAGATGGATTTCCATCAACGAAAATGAGGCTGATATTATGACTAAACCCCTATCAGCCGAGAAACATAATTATTTTAGAAGCAAAATTTTAGAGTTAAAGTAAATGGAATTCTTTCTCGATACTTTAACTATATTATGTAAAATTTATAATTTTCAGAGGAAAAGAAAACCCTTTAGAGGATTAGATGTTGGGAGCCCTCCAGAGATGCCCACCGAAGGGAGGGAGTGTCAGAGATAAGCTTCGGCTGGCAGTGCCGTTCGGCGCCCCCTGATGGCTACCGGAGCAACTGACTCTTACATATTTTCAACTTGCTCTCTCGGTCGACACATACTCTTGTGCATTCGGACCGGAGTGATCTTCCATCGTTCTAAAGCGTTAATTATAAGTTAATTAAATCATACATTAAAAGTGCATTGAGTGTTATTATTTCTTCGACCTCCTGGACTCTCTGCGGAACTTCCCCCAGCCTTTCCAGCCCATATTTCAAACAAAATTGTATTAATGTTGTTAATACGTTAAACTTTTAATAATCAATTATGTAATATATGTATTTTAATTTATAGGTATTTTTAAAATATATTCGTGCATATACATTATACATATATTTATATAAATTTATATCTTTTATTTATAATGTTATTTTGATAAATACTATTAATTATAAGAGTAATTATAATGTAAAAACTAGATGGTTTACAAATATTTTAAATTGTAAATAATATTAATTATCATATTTTGAAACGAGGCGAAGGATAGAAAATCGAATGCTGCTAAAAATTAAGGGGAAGGCATCGGGGATCAAACTCGATCTCCCTGGGTAAGAAGCGAGTGTCCTACCACAGGATTACCGCCGCACTATTAACAAGTGTTATAATTGTATTGATGAATGAAGATGATAACTCGGATCCCTGCACACCGGCTAGCCTTTTTCCAAATCCTCGCCTTTTTCTAATCCCTGTTATAATTAATAGTATTAATAATAAATATAAAATCCTTTTATGCAACGTTAAATAGTAAATATTAACATTGTCCTATTAATATTGTAATATTGTACTGTTAATAGTCAATAAATAAAATTGAAATCATATATATTCTGTGCCTAAACCAATTATTTAATGTCAATTTTGAAACAGAATTCTATCGAAGAACTGTATTTGTTTTTCTTTTTTTATTTTCTTTAAAAATTTTAAATTTCTGTTCAATTATTAAATTATATGAATACATGTTATTTATTATTTATATATTGTACTAGCTTCTTTTTTAACTTTTTAAATTTTTCTTCTTTTTCTTTTTTATTTCTTAAATCTGACAAAAATGTCTAAAAGAAATTAAAATGTTTTATTTACATATTTATTTCTATTATTATTTCATAGGATACTATGTCTACGCAAATGAGTGAGCTATTTAAAAGAGTTTTAAAAAAACCCAACGAAAGACGAGCATTTCCATCATTTTTGCGAGCATTTGCTACCACATTGCATTTTTATTCGCCGAAGGCCTACAATTACGTTAGAAACACTTTCGTAAAGTTTTTGCCGCATCCCGTTACAATTTCAAAATGGTATCAAAACATTGAGTTTTCATCCGGTATAAATAATACCAATTTAAAAGCCATTTAATTAAAAGTCAAAAGCATGATAGAAAAAAATAATAATGGACCGATATTTTGTAATGTAGTGGTCGATGAAATGAGTATTAAAAAACAAATTGAGCTCATAAATGACAAGGAGTATGGCTACGTGGATGTAGGGAAAAATATTAATGGTATAAATTTACCTGAGGATGAGAATGTATTTGTTGTGATGGTAGTTTGCGAGAATGGAAACTTTAAAATTCCTGTAGCGCATTATTTCATACATTCGTTAACAGGAGAAGAAAATGCTGTTATGGTAAAAGAAAATTTATGTGCTTTACATGAAACAGAAATTACCGTAACGTCGCTTACATTTGATGGGTTGCAATCAAATGCAACTATGTGTAATGTATTGAATGGCTACACTAATGTTAAAAATTATGAAAAATATTTCTTTCCCCATCCTATTACACAGGAAGACATATACATCGTGTATGATGGATGTCACGCCCTCAAACTAATTAGAAATGCTCTGGCATCTGTCATAAATATGTATGACTGTGATGGGAATTTAATAGCTTGGACTTTTCTAAAAGAATTAGTTGATTTTCAGGACCTAAACGGGCTTCACGCAGCAAATAAATTAAAAAGAGGGCATATTAATTGGGAAGAAAATAAGATGAATGTACGGATAGCTGCACAAACGTTTAGTAATTCCGTCAGTTTAGCCCTAATTTTCTTTAAAAAAAATTTAAAGATTCCTCATTTTGCTGATGTTGATGGCACAGCAAAATTTTGTGCTATAATTAATGATGCCTTCGATATTTTTAATTCGAGGACATTATTTGATGAAATTGAATATAAAGAGGCATTTCTGAAAACAATATAAACAGTATTTCTGAAAAAGTTAATAATATCAGCAATTATATTAAAGAATTAAAATTAGAAAATGGAATGCTATTAATTGATTCAAAAAAGAAAACTGGCTTTGAAGGAATGATTTTCTCTCTAAACAATATTATTAATATATATAATAAATATTTTAAAAGTAATAATTATTATTTATTGACATACAAATTATCGCAGGACCACTTAGAAACATTTTTTAGTGCAATAAGAACTAAAGGTGGTCATAATAATAATCCAACCTGCTATCAGTTTAATAATATCATGAAAAAAATGTCAATTCATGCGGAAGTAAAAGAATCAGAGCATAGTAATTGTACATCTATAGATACTACATAAATATTACGTATTTCGCCCCAAATATGGAATGATTTTAATAAATAAATTAGTGAGCTTATTGAGAAAAATGAAATACGTGATCCTTTACTTACAAATGAATTAACAAAAAATCATGTTTACGGTCCAAAAACTAACGCATTGTATATTAATAGTGTTGTTGTATATATTGCTGGCTTCATAATAAGAACGATTTTAAAAAGTATGAAATGTTTTCATTGCCCATTGTATATTAATAGTGTTGTTGTATATATTGCTGGCTTCATAATAAGAACGATTTTAAAACGTATGAAATGTTTTCATTGCCCATTATTATTAGCTGACGAAAATGTCCATTCTTTATTAATTGATAAAAAAAATAGAGGAGTTTGATAAAACCATCAAAAGCGGATACAAGCTCCGCAGCCACGGAGGTGCCCACCATCGCGCTACCGCATCCAGGAGCAAGCACCGTAAGCGCTACGAGGACGAAAGGCGCTACGACAGCGATGACGACGATGATCTGGACAAAGAGCCGTATTACTACAAGAACTCGCGCAAGAGACTCTCGGACATAGAGTCCAAAAGCTGCAGGTCCAGATACGAGCCCAGAAAGGACTGACGTTACAAGGCCGACGACGATACCGACGACTACGCCTACGACGCCGACGACGAGTCCGAGGAGGAGACGGATTACCGATCCAGAAAGCACGCCCGAAAGAATCGACTCTTCTCGATCGCGGAGGTAAGCAGAACCACAATCGCCGTGCGTCCAGCAAGTTCGACGAGTGGTTCAAGCGAGTCCGCCAAGGACACGACAACGACTCGTGCTCGTACGAGCTCTCCTCGAGGAGAGTAGAGGAGGCCGCCCTACGGCGGACGAGCCCGACGACGCCGACCTCGACAACGACGAGGAGGACGCGGACCTCTGAAAGGCCGACGCCGGGGACAAGGAACTGGACAACGATTTCTACCGGAACGACCAGGTGGCCAGCAGCTCCTCGGCCCTCCAGAACTATGACGACCTCATCCGCAACCTGCGCCGCGACGTCTACGGTAATCTGCGCCTCGACAAGACCAGGAGCCAGGCCGCCTCCAGGAAGAAGAGCCTCCTCGAGGACGAGGAGTACGACAGGGACGAGGGCACCTAGGCGGAGGCTAATACGGTGAGTTTTTGTTTCGGGAGCGCAAGATGAGACTGCAGCTTTCGCCGCGCGGCTGTTTTGCATCTCTTTTTCGCCGGGGGGCTGCGCCGAATTTAATTGGAAATTTAGCGGGAGCTCGCTGCTACCGAACGTGTTGATTTAAGGGGGATGGCTGCGCCAGTGCGATAATATTGTTTTTCGCTATTCGGCGGCTCTTGCTTTTCATGAATTACACAGTGCTTGCTTTTTAGAGCCGGACGAGTGTATGCAATGCTTAGGTTAAATTTGAAAGCGAAAAAAGTAAATTGTTTGAATTTTTAGCTATTTAATTCTGATTTGGTTTTATTTTTTATTAGGAATTATTTGATCGCTTGATAAAATTCTCCTTTCACGTAGAAAAATTTATATTAAATGTACTTTAGTATTATAAAATTGAAATTTAGCTAATGTTCGTATTAAAAATAAGTATTTCAATAAAAAGTTCATTGCTACATTATTTTCGATTAAATTACGGCGAAGATATAATCCACGTCATAAAAGTTTTTCATTACTATATACGAAGCTATTTAATTTGATCTTATTAACTAGGTTTATTACCAGTCCTTAACATCTCAGCAGCAGTAAAATTCAGTACACTTATTTTTCCTACATAATCCAGAAAAGTCTACCGTTTAAAAAATAAACTTTGACCCGTAATAAAACCCGTAGAAAAATCAATCGATGCTGCTCAATTATCCATGTGCACCGGGCAGACAAAAGCGTCTACTTTTACTCCGTCGAAACAAAAAATCCATGAAAATGACGCTTTAATTGAAACCGAAAACCCGTTCCCGCAATTCCGGGTATCGTTCACCCGCACATACTTCTGCCTGTACGAAGCCTCGAGATTACGAGGGACTTGATTATGCAAATCGGGGATGATTTGGTTTTTTGTGGATTTCTGCCGCAGTGAAGAGCAAGATTTTGTTCTAGTAAAAATATTTTTAAACAAATGTGTTACGATATGTCGTGTAAAATACCACAAGATCTATTACCTATTCAGCATACAGACAATCCAAAAAAGCATAGATCTCAATTAATAAAAAGTATAATAATTAAATATCTTCAAATAAGAATTAAACATTATGAAAAACAAAAATTACAAAAAATTAAAAAAATAAGAACATTTACGAAACTCATATTGTTTCAAAATCAATAATTTTGTGATAAAACGATATTAAGCTAATGCAATTTTAAGATTATAAATAATTTAAGTAATAAAATAACAAATAGTACAAAGAATATTGTATTGTAATAGTATATTAGTTATAATTATGTTAAAAAATACGTATTATATTTTATTTATTCTAAGTTTCATCTTATTCATAACATCTACCTACTTTCATATTTTATTTTTAATAAAAACCAAAGGAAAAGAAAAATATGTATTATGTATATACATGTATATTTTACATTGGAATAATTAAAAAAATAAAAAAAAGAAAGTTTCATTCAGATTTGAACCACCTTAATCTTATAAATTTCATTGTAACGGTACGCATTGCCCATAGGTAACCCGACGTACTCCCGGGAGTAAGCGCGCCGCGACCGAGTAAGCGCGCCGCGCGAAAATCTCGCTCCCGGAAGTAGACTAGGCGAGCTGCGGGGATATAGGAGGGCCGCAAAGCGCACTCAGCATGTGAAAACCCAACCTCCCACTCTGCCCAATTACGACGCGGAGAGGACCATAGACGAGGACCATCTACAGGTCGGCTGACCGGTAAGCAATTGGCTAGGCGGGAACTAGTCTTAGACGAAACTCGACCAAGTTGAAACCTTCGCAAGGAGGTGGAGGCACCGCCATTCCTTTAATACCCGTTGCCTAGAAGGTTAGGTTAGGACTAGTTTCGGCGAAACTAACCAAGTCACCTGGCTATTAGAGCTTGGTGGCGGCAAGACCTCCTAGGCAGAGATAGGTGGGAAGAAGGGGGGTGGTGTTTCGAGTGGGGGTTCACTCAGATGGACTCCGTCAACTCTGAGACAGTCCTCCACCTCCACCTCAGGGTACGCGCCACGTGGAACGACGAATAAACTCCGTCGGTAAGAGAATGTAGCCCGGTTGGTAAAACAGGGTCGCGGAAGAAATTTAACGAATTCGCGTTTTGAGCGTCGGGCAGTAAATTTCTAAGTCGTTTTCGAATGAATAACCTCAGTCGGTAAGGAAGGTTGCGAAATTATGCGATAATTACTTATGATAACCCGGTTGATAGAATAGTTCGCTAGGTTAATCGTTTTAGTATGCATCAACACACACAACTCCGAAATACACTTCTAAAATTATTGTAACAATTACACTAAACCAAAACATTATCGTGACTGTAAAAATTCTCGATGTCTTAAATAAATAAGAATGGAATTTAGCCAAACTCGATTATTTATACCCTTCACCACCTACCAGCCTTTCGAGTCTCTCTATAAATTAAATAAGGAAATGAAAGTAGAGTCTTTTATTGAATATTAATATTAAATGTTTTGCAAGCTTAACTTCTAAAGGAATTAATTCAAAAGCAGAGATAAATAAGTTTCGAATAAAGAGTGAACCTTGCATCATATATAAACTGTGCTTGCTAGTGGGCTCGTTGTTTTACGTTTATTTATTTTGTGATGATGAGAAACCCTGGAAAAAGAAAAAAATATAATTGATTAATTTTTAAAGCTAATAAAAAAAAAAAAAAAATAATAAAGAAAAGTATTGCTAATAAAATAATAAAGAAATTTACTAAGGTAGAGGGTCCTCGGCACTCCTTAAAGACCCGGTGGCTCCAATTGAATCTGAAAAGTAGAAATAAGAGAAATATTAGAATGAGAAAATTATTAAGATATTAATTGAAAAGGTACTTACATGGTTAGAAGCACCGGAAAAAAAATTGAAGTATAAAAGATCTGTAAGACAAAAAGAAAAGAAATAAAAGTATTAAATACATTTGATTTTGTCTTACTATTAATAAAACAATAAAGTAATATACTTAGCTGATTGTCGTTGGGAATCCTTGAAGTAACGTGGCTGGATATCCTAGGGCAGGGCAGGGTGTGCGCTCCTTGTGGATGTTGCCGGCTGCACCTAAACAAAAACAGAAAAAATTAGAATAAGGTAATAAAGAAAGGAAAATCTAAGGATGGTAGACAGGGTAGAGGAAGGTAGCGGAAGGGACAGGAGTGCCAGGAAAGTACTGGGATACGCTGCTGATTTTGCCTGGTTAGCTGGGAAAAAAAATGAAATAGAAAAAGACACTAATACTTACCTGGGAATTACCAGGTTACCTCTTGATGCCTCCGGACGCCAAACCAGCAGGCCAAGCCAGGAACTGTCTAGTGGTGGCTATTGTTGATGTGACAGCTGAGCGGAGGAGATTAAGTTACCTCGCGCCGCCGTTGCCAGTCAAGGCCCTCCCGGACCGCAGCACCACTTCACGCACACACACGCACTAACACCCGCGAGGTCGACGAATGCCCTGTCGACACCAGGGGGCCGAACAACACCATCCACGATGCTAGAGAGAGACAGCGAGCGCGCGCGGCGAACACATGTGCGAAGCACATGGCGCAACTGAGAGGCGCATGCGGCGCAAGCGACGTCTACAATGGCGCGTCCACCGTAGACTCGGTTGCATATGCAGGTCGGACTGCATTAAATAAAGGCGCGCGCACCCTTAGAAAAGTATAAAACGCGGTTTATGAAATTTCCCACTAGGGAAAACACCTATATATATAGAAAACAGCCAGAAATTAGCCAGTCGATGGAATTAGTCATTTGTAATTACGCGCCGATTATAGGGGGCGCTGCCCGAGGCGGTAATTGGCTCAAATAAAGAGCAATTTCGGCAAATGAGCATCGGGATGAGTTGGCAAAATTGAAAAGTCGGGGAAGGAGATCCTTCGACGAGGAAGGATCGCCATTCCGTGCTAGACAGTAATTCGAGACAAACGCGTTTTGAAAATCAGTCGCACTTACGCCATTTTGGCCCTTTTGTAAAGTCGTTTCGCAAGTGTCGAATTAGTAAATTGTTGAATTTGTATTTTCGTGGAGCAGAACCGGATTATATGGTATTATTTTTATTATTTATAATAAATTTCGAAAGGAAGAAAATTTTCATTTAATTATTTTTTTTTCTCTTTATTCATTTATTAATGCTAGTTGATTTAATTTTCCTTTCCTTGCCAGGCTTTTTTTTTTTTGCTCCCCTTTACAGGTGCCAGATTTTTATTTACAGGTGCCAGTTTTTTTTTCCAAGAATCACAATTTTTCTCGGTTTCGAACTTGGTAAACGCGGTTGAAATTTTTGTGCGTGGCGCGATTTTCTTTTTCCTCCGATTAGTTAGCCGTAACGATTTTTCCAATAATTTTTAGTGCAGTGAAAGATTTGCTTTGTGATCTCCCGCGCCTTGTAAAAATTCTATTTTTTGCCTAGCGGGCCGAAAGTACTACTTTCCCTCCCGGCGCCGAATCGGGAAGGTTGTATTTTCGTCCTCGCTAGGCAAAAAAATAGTATACGCTCCACGGGAGGTAAAATGGCAAGCCCATAGCACGTGTTTGATACCCTCGCCTTTGGCTCGGGTGTCAATTTCCACGCGCTATGAGCTTGCCAATACTTTACCTCCCTAGGTGCGTAATATACTATTTCGTGTCGGGAAGGAATAGTGAAAGTGGAATTTTAATTAATTGATTTAATTAATTTATTAAATAAATCGGTCGCAATTTTTTAAAATAAGAAAATGTTATTTTTAATTATATTACATAATCGTTAAATACTCTTCTGGGTTGTGTGGTTGTTCGGTGTACGTATTTATTGTTCAAATATTTATTTACAACTATTAAATATTCCCCCCGGGTTACGTGGTTGTTGAGTTTACGTATCTATAGTTTAAATATTTATTTACAATTATTAAATACTCCCCCGAGTTACGTGGTTGTTGGGTGTATGTATTTCTAGTTTAAAGAACTATCTAAAATCATTAATTACTCCCTCGGGTTACGTAGTTATTGGGTTTGAGTATTTATAGTTTAAAGAATGATTTACAATCATTAAATACTTCCCCGGGTTGTGTGGTTATTGAGTGTACATTTAAATAAGCCGCTAATATCTTGGTTATTAGAGGGGATCTCGAGTAGCCAATCAGAGTGCAGTGTGAGAGAGATAGCATATACCACGAAAGCTTTAAACTCATAACGCTTCTAGCCGCTGTGGAGCTACCTCCAGTAGTATATGCTCGAAGCTTCAGGTCGACGAGGCGCCGTACGTGCAAAAGGAAATACAATCCTAATCGCCACCTGGAACTTGAGGACTACGAGTCCGCTCTGCTGACGCCCCAACGCTTGCTAGACCACCAAACGAGCCGAGGAGGGATGTCAGCAGCTCACTGTGGCGGCCCCTGGTCGATCGACTCGGCGACCACTCGCCCGCCGCTGTCTCCTCAGGAGTGGAGGTGGTTATGGCACCACCCGTGCCACCAGCAGCAGGAGGAGGCCGCTACCCTATTAAGGTCCAAGGGGTGATGTTTGGGGACCTTACATCCATCCCATCAACCCAACGATCGATCCGCCTCCGTACCGCTGCTTCAATTGTTGATAGGACGACGGGCAATGCACGCGCCAGTGCCCTCAGCCAGTGCAGGGCCTGTTCTGCCACAATTGTGGGCGTCGAGGGAAAAGCCTGGCCACGTGCCCGCGATCAGCGAGCCCCAGCTCCGCTTCATCGAGCAAAAGTTTGGACAGGCACCTAAGACAACTTAGGAACTTAGAAACCGCGGATCAATAGGTAAACTACCCATCCCATGGAAACTACCATAGACTTACAGAGATAGACTGCGCCTCCTGTCTAAAGCGCTGAGGACGGGATAAAAGAGAGAGGGCAATAGCT
>JAWWEO010018885.1:6707-19531 GCA_035582975.1 Ormyrus labotus | reverse complement strand
CACGAGAGAGAGCGAGCAGCGCCGATATCGGGCTATTTAAGGCCGATTCGGCGAAAGCGCCCCTTGTTGCGGGATGCACAATTATCACCCCACTCTTCTTGCTTAGCGTTTCGTATTTGTACGTTACAAAAGTTATCACCTCGAAGTCTGGATTCCATATTGAAGACGCGAGGGACTCAATTAGCTGAGAAAAGCAGCAAAGTACAAGCAAAAGGTTGGAAAAAACGAAGCTACAAAGTCGTCTAAATTACTTTTCTTGCTCTTTGTTCTTCAAGCGTTGCCTTAATTCGTTCCTGGAAAAATTTTCGTGATACTGATTTATTTTGTAGGATGAATACAAATCTGCTTGATCTTAGTTGCAATTTGTTAAAATAGTACAGATTGATGCCAATTAACAGCGTAAACATGTATAACCACTTTCACAAAAAACATTCAGTAAATACTTGTTGCTAGGCGTAAAAAATATATACCAGTAAATATAGTAGACTTAACAGTTAAGATTTCAAATCTAATTTGCTTCCATTAAAATACACTTGATCTGAAGCCTTTCGTGTTGCCAGAGCTTCCGCAAAATGACATAATCTGCCTAGCAAGGATCGAAAGTAAAAGGAATATTTGAGCTTAATTGGTCGGGAGCTTTCCTCCACTTTCTTTCTTTAAGCCGGCTTTTCGGATTCTGCGAATGGAAATGTAATGGAAATGTAATGGAAATGTTCTTAACGGGTTTTACTCGAATTCAAAATGAAGGTATTTTACTTGTCACCCTTTATTCCATCGAAAAAAATGTTTTGATGCAGTGAAAACACCGGTTAAACGTTTACGTAAGATCGCGTTTACTACGAACGATTTTATTGAATCTTTCACTCTAAGCGTGAAGAAAACCTTATTCTTTCGAGTTCCGCTTTGAAATTGTTATTCTGAAGATAACGAGCATGTAAGAAAAGAAAACAGGAGAGAAATCAGTGTCGCACATGCAACTGCATCATTCTATATGTTCGTAGAAAGGGAAATCGCACAATAGAACTGACAATTACGTATCCGTTCGTGTGGCCTGCGTGCGAGTGTTGAGCATCAGTGGAGGAGACAAATTTTTGAAACCTGCGACGGTACCGATATCGATTAATCTTTTACGATTAATTTAAGAATGAAAATTTAAAAATGAAAAGTTTTATCTTTATTTTTCCGTTACAATAATCCTTGTAATTTATACTTTAAAGAACTAAAATCGATGTACTATTATTTAAGTCAGCGAAAAATTTCTTCGCTAAAACATTAATTTCGGTACTAAGAATTTCTCAGACTCTACAAGCCTTCAAATATATGAAAAATTTAAAGTATCTCACTTGATGGAGCAGGAGTTTAAGACGCTTGGCGTCTTACATTCATCAAGAGCCCTGATGCTCTTTGCATCTCATAGCTCGTAAAATTCTCGGCACAAGAACCAACGAGTAGCAGCGGTAATTGTCTCGAGTACCTCTTTCGCTACTTTATACCAAAGTTATTATACGAGCAGGGGAACGCAAAATGAGAGGCATAAAGAGAAGCGAAAGCAGAATGAGAAAACTAGAAGTGAATGCAAAAGAGAACGAAAAGGAAAAAATTCGGTAAATGTAGCGCAGTTCTTCTAGTGGAGCGAGCTCGAAAAGCCGCGTGTTTCCAGATCCGATTTTCCTCCGAGTAAACTTAAGGGATGCTTTGGTACGCTTTCAGACTGAATGTGCCTGCGGAACGTTTCTCTTTCGATAATGAGTAGAAAGGAAATTCAAATGCAAAGGTAACTGCATAATTTGTTTAAAATTTAATAGTTTTATTTACAGCTGCTAAATATGAATTCTTAGTTGATATAGAAAGTTTTTTTATGTAAAACTCTGTCTAATAAAAGTAGAAAACTATAATAAATGCACGAAATGCACGAGTATTTATTGACGGTTTATAAAGAGTTGCTATATCATTTTTTTTTAAATTACCATTAGCATTTTGGAAAAGATTAATTTTCAAAAGTTTCCTTATGACGTATTAAAAAAATTTATTAGCTTTTTAATACTAGTTATAATAAAACCTTTTCCTACCTTTTAATCTTTTAAATAAAAATGATTTCCGGATTTTAATCCATAAAATACGTGGCAAAAATACATTTTTATATATGTACTGGTAACTTAGATTACCTCTATAGGATGCTTGTTTTTCAATTATATGTACTGTATAATGCGTTTAAATTTACTTTGTCTCTGTACTCTGGTTAAATAAATAACTAAATAAATAAATAAATATATTAATTATTTTATTAGTGAATTTAAATTTATAAATCTACATATATAAATAATAAAGCAGAAAAGCAGATGAAAGGATTCGTTCACTCTTTAAAATTTGTAAATTCGGAAGAAAAATTTGAAAATGCTTTTTAAAGAACAATTTTCTTTCAAACTCATTATGGAACTTAAGCATTTAAGCTTATTTTGCCTTTTCCTTACAGAATTTCCTTTCCTCCAGTTTTCCTTTCAAATCCCTTGTAACAATTTTAGTGATCCCGCAAAATTGTCACAGTACATAATTAATATGTTAACTTTAATGAACCATAAAAAAATTCATGAAAAAGCAGTCACACTTACAGAAAATATTATCTGCTAATCAAGATAATCCATTCATTCTGGTGTAAAGCACCAAAAATTCAAAGAAAAGAGGCGATGTTCCAGGACAATTTCACTTATCGAATTATTATAAGGCGCGGAGAATTAGCGGAGGTGAATATTTTCGTTTTACAATCTACCTTATTTTTCTTTTTCTTTCTGACAGAATTTTTATCGAATTTTTAACCAATTTCGACTGGCTAAAAACTACTAAAATAAACGGCGAAACTGACTTATTTCAAAAGTTAAAGTGAATTCCCTAGTTTTTATTGTCAAATATCTACCATGATTCATTAACTTTTAAATGTTTGAGAATATACGTGTATAATAACGCAACCACGTAATAATTTTACTATCTCCCGCACCCCTATTGGATTATATGTGCATATGAACCAGTTTCCACTACAAAGTGAAATAAGGAATTCGAAAGTATCCAAATGAAATTAGAGTTTAATTAACCAGCTCTTTAAGCACATTGAGTTTAGATATAAAATATTAAATAAAAAAATAAGATGTTATTCAAAACAGAAAATGAACAACCTGATACTAACAATATTTGAGTAATTAAATTGAACTAGTTTATAGTAAATCTGTTTGTTGCTGCATAGAAAATTAAAGGGATTAAAGTAAAACATTGTTGGCAAAATGTTTCTTAGTAGAATCAAGTTTGCCGGAATTCTCTACAGGTGGCTAATTTTATTCTGTAAGTTTTAGAGAAGATCACGAGTATCGTATGAAAATCAGTGACCTGCAAAAGTTTTGACAAGTACAGTAACACGTACATATAAATATCTTTTATGAATTTTCAATATAAAAATATTTCATGAATATGCTAAGTGTTTTTTATTTTTTATTTCAATTAATTTCAGGAAAAGGAACTACGAAAAAATGATATTTTATACTTTGGTACAAAAAGTTTTCTTTATTTATCAAACAACCCTTTTTCTTTGAATTTATTCAAGTGGAACTTCTTATGAAGTAAAATCACATTTGACCTAATATATCAAATTAATTTTCAAAGCAGTACACAAATTTGTACATTAACGAAACTAAGAATTTGGCAAATATTTTTAAAAACTTGACATTTTTGGTTAAAAATCCATTATTGTACTCTTTAATTCCCCTGAAGACTAAGGTATCTAGCCGTGAAATGTATGTATTTCCCATATGCACTATAGATATCAAGTCCACATGGTTTAATGGAACAACATAATGTAATCCTTATACATAAACAGCTATTCACAAAGTCCCCAAAAATAATATAATTCCTATAATTCTTAAACAATAATTCCGAACCTTCCCATAATAATTAATAGTCGCAGCAGCTTAAGCATTTTGCCACCTAGCTGCTTTTTCGATTTAACTTAGACAAATCGAAGTGAATGTCAAGGCGTCCTCATGAATTATTGAGTCATTGCCCGGGGGAGTGGTCGCGGAGGAATTTATCGGTATCGAACAGAAAAAGGAAAATATAGTTTGCGGACGTGGCCGAGATTTGCATTGAAATTCCAACTCGACTGGGAAATTGAAAATCCCCTGTTTTCCGACTTGACGTTCGGTAAACCTTGAGAAGCGCACACGCTGAAAATCGCAGAAATCAGAAAAATTTACGCCCGCGTCGCTGCTGAACGCATTTTCCCGTTACCTTTTCGTTAAAATCTTATATTTTGCAAAAGGAAGAAAAGCGAAGAAAAATGCAAGAGAAGGAAACCGAAAACCTTTTCAGCGAAACGTTCTTTAAAAGCGCTCTTTCCTATCGGGTTATATCTTTGGCTAAAGGAAAATGCACTACACTTTATGTGATTTTATTGAAGTCTGCGCGCGGCTGAACTTTTAAGCAAACATAAATCTCCTTTTGTCGAAACTTTTTTTGTCTTTCTTTTATCGGGGGAATTTCATATCATATTTATACGTATTTTTCATAAAAGTAAGTGAAAAGTATGCGTTTTATTTATAAATTGTTACTTTTATGAGATGCTTTATTATCAATCTTGTAACATTGTTTTATTATAGTGTAATAGAAAATCTAAATAAACCATCAAACTCTTTTCCAGGTATTGTATAAAATACATTTTTTTAGTAAAAGTAATTAATTATAGGTATACTCTTTACTTACCCACTGTTGAAATTTCGATACAATAAAGCTTTATCAAATAACTCACCTGCAACAAGAAAAATAATTTTCTATTATGAAAAATGCAAATAAACATTTATTACTTGTAATTTTATAAATGGATAAATAGATGTAATAGAATTCATAGAAATACACTTCTACTCGAACTCTAAGGAACTGAGTTTTTGAGTTTCTCAAATTGTTTGTGAATTTTCTTGTATAAATAAGCAATTAATAAAAAAATCATGCGATAATCTGAACGATGTATTTCGCAAAGGGTTAATTCAATTCCAACTGCTTTCATAAACCTCCTAAATTATCGACTGTCAGTTCACAGTTGCCTAAACCGCAGCAGTAGCCAAAGATCGGTTCAACGTAACTTCGGAGGGCGCGCCATATTTCCAGGCCGCGAGTGCGAAACTTGTCGAACTGATAATGCAGTTAATGAACGCGAACCATTGCGGCACGCGACAACTTGAAAATTCACTTTGATGCGAGGACTCCCTCGTTACCGAGGCACCGATACACCTTCGCCGCTCTTCCTGCCGAAAATTTCGAGATTCATTATTCATTCGCGTCGTTTTCAATAGCTAAAAGTCGACTCAACGGCTCGGAAATAAAATGACTTCGCGCCTTTCCTCCTTCTGCTCCAGGCAGCGGCAGATTTGCTCGCTGACGTAAATAAAACTTGACGGGGAGGAGAGGCGAAAATCCACCGCGGAGGATCATTATTTCGCTCACAGCGAGCTGAGATATAGTACAGCGTTTTCTTCGATGACCGACAATCTCGTATTGATGTACGAATGTAGCCGGTAAATGCAAATATATATTCCGCGCACGTTGTTGACCCTTTTACTTTATGTATTTCCTACAAATATGAGCTTCAGCTTTAAAGTTATTAGATGAGATATAAGAAAAAATTGACTTCATCTCATTTTTAGATTTAGATAATATTGAAACGTATATGAAATATTATAGAAAATTTTTCAGTGCAGAAATGCATTAAATTAGTTAACTTGTTTCTCGGGACTTTAATATCCATTAATTTTCAAGATTTACCCTCATTACAATTATCGTCAAGAGTAGCCTGCGCGTTTAAAAGTAGAAAGCGGAGTCAATATTCATTAAGCGGCATTAAATGGTTTAGAATCCAATCAAATTCGATTATACACGTAGTCGGGCTTTGTTCGCTACTAGAATTCAACAAACTGAAGGGTTCATTAACTTTTGGCTCGATTCGCTAAACGAGTTCATCTAATATATACAAACATTCAGCTTTGCGCTATCCTGGTATTTATGTGAAAATTTAAGTACATCGATTCATTGTTATTTCGAGGAAACTTCAATAATTAACAGGAATCTCGGAGAATACTGTCGATTCATTTTAATGGGTAAACGATAATAAACACACTTAAAAATGTCACACAATTCAACATTTAAGTTTGTAATCTTTAAATTAAAAAGAAGCAATGTACTTATAACAATTATAAAAAGTGTTTTCATCAAATCCAATTGATATAATTTCAAAGTCTAATATTTCCAATAAAATTATACATAATTCGGAAATATGTTCATTTTATTTTCTACTTTAACGTAGATGAAAATTATGCGTATAATTATGAGTGAAATATAAGTTCACAAAATAATATATTAGGTAACATTCTTCGATAAAACAAAAAAAAAGGTATTCGACAGATTTAATAAATCAAAAAACTAATATAATCACCGTTAACTGGAGAGAGAAAATATTTTCTTTCAGGATCTTAATTGGATGTTACTAAACTTTTCGTCACACGTCTTATACTACTTTAGAAAATTTTTTTGAACTGAGTTATTAAACTTCCTATCAAAAGTTTCGCCTAATAAAGTTAACAATATTTTCATCAAAGATCTGAAAGGTGGGAAATTATAAAAAATTTTAGATGTTTGACCAGAAGAAATCTGCAAGATAAATTGGTATCGATTCTAATGACAATTTGTTCAGCCGTCTTTACCTTCACACGTGTCGTCGAAAATACGATTTCGAAAACTATTTTCGAAATTGCTGTAATTATATAATTGCTATATAGTAATTGCTTTAATTATAAAATTAGCTAGTGCAAAATAGGAAAACATTGCTCAAAACTTCAATTTCTTTACCTTTATCAATCAATTGTTAATTATTTTCTTATTATATTCAAAATTAAGCGTGCAAATAATACTAATTTGAGCTTTTAAACAATAAAACATAAGTAAATTTCGACACCAACGCTTATGAATATTCATGAACTTTCCACCACTTTCGGAAACGCTGATGCTTTAACCACTCTCAAATTTCAACCAATGAAAGGATAGGCAAATCCTCCTCGCTCTAATTGGCCCATCTCTGTTGATGGGGACTAGCGGGAATGCAAACCAGCAACTTTTAAAATGGGCTACAAGGTTTGCTCGCTCTCAATTTCAATGTGATCCAAGGTTTCAGCATTCCAGACTCATCAATCGTAATTCATTCACGTCAAGTTTATTTTTAAAATTAAATAATTACATTACGCAAGCGTCCATTGGTCCAAGGTCTATTGGTTTTGCAATAAAGTAATTAATTTAGGCAATTACGAAAAACTATATTTTCTTTATATTCTTCAACTTTCCTTTTTTAAATATCATTCTATCTCCCTAGGAAAACTTGGGACTTAGCCACTCCAGGTCTAACTTTCATTACCTTATCCTTCCTTAAAGAAATAAAATTGCTCACAGTCCTTGTATAATTTTTACCTTATCAGAAAACAAAACTCATTATTTTCAACCGACCAGCAAACGCGCCCTTTTATTAGAAAACTCAAACTTTTTGTGCGTTTTCCGAAACTATATATTTGAAGTTTTTCAAAAACCACCATATCTTCTTCCCTCTTGCGGAACAAAAAACTTGAGGGCACTGTGAAAATGAGAAATGCCAGAGCCCACCAGAGAAAACAATCAATCGCGCGAAAGCGAGAGAAAGTAAAATCACGGTTACACCCTCTCTCAAAATAACTCGCGCCCTTTCTTTCGGCGGTTTCGGCGCAGGCGCCGATAGTCGGAGCGGTAAAAAAGAGAAGTTCCTCTTTCGTTTCGCGGAGAAAAACGACGATGGACGGGCTGGAAACGAAGCGGCGATTGACGAGAGAGGAAATAACGAGTTTTTGATCCGACCCCCACTGGGGGTAAGATGAAACTCAAGCGCTCGGAATCGATAAAACCGGGTGTCTCGAATGACGCGGCCAAGACGTCATCGCGTAATTTGTGCATATTAGACCGATAGTTTCCAGAAGAAAAATAGTTAATTCGAAATTTATTACTGCACTTGAATTTTAACGAAAAAATTAACGAAGAACCGCGTGCACTCGATCAGAGGAAAAGTTATTTTTAATTAAAGACGAGTCATCTAGCTCCTGCAAAAAGCATTTCAAACGTAAAAATGCGAAAGAAAGTAAAAGAAATAATTTAATCGCCCTTCCTCGATAATTGATTTCCGACAAAAACACGCAAAGGATCAGATCGAAGAGAGAGAGCTGATCAAAGCGCCGTCAAAACGCCCATCTACCCGATCGCAAAATAATCGAATTACCCCAGTCCACGTAAGATCCTTTGCTGCTCGTTTGAAAAAAAGCTCAAAGTATTTTAAGAGCGCGACTCTTTTAAAGTGCGCGATTTCCTACGCGATTTACGTGTCAAAGGCACGGATACACCTGTAGGTAAAAATCCGCGCGTGTATGTGTAATACTATATACCAGGTCGTTATTCAGCTCAAAGGAAGGTAACGAGTTGGTGCTGCAAAAGAGGCTCGGATGTGTCGATAACAAACGAGCCCCTCATTTTGACAGCTTCTTGAACTGGTTCTCGGAAAGGTAGGTAATTAGAAGAGGATTCATTTAACTGTTTCAAAGGACGCATTTTCTCGGAAATGCTAATATACTGTTAATATATTATATAGATTTGCCGTATTACAAATTAAATTTGAATTTCTATGAGTTACTGCATAATTTACCTGTGATTATTAATTATTGATCGTGCAGTCGCTATTGCATGCAATTAATTTTTAATTATAATATAGATATAATTTTTTAATTTAGGATTTTAAAACGTTTTGTGAAAGGTAGTATTAATCTATTATTTATATACCAGAAGATTCGAACTATTGAGTTGTTTTCTTTAGAATGTACAATTTGCCTCGACTTGGCAAGGTTCATTGATTGATTTCGTGGCTGAGAAAAGAGTCCTCTCGTTGATTTCTTTGTTTATACGTATTAAAGAATTTAATATGTAAATCCATGATTTTTCCAATCTATTTCCACCAAATAGAAACTCAAAGACAAACCTAAGAAATAAACTTAATAATTCCCTACATTGTTTTTTTTTTTCATCAACATATACATAGTATTGAACTAAATAGCTGAAATATAAGAAAGAAAAATAACTTAATCGAAGTACATCCTTTTGAAAGAATCTCTTGAAGCAAAATTAGTTTTATTTTCTCTTTGAAAGTTCACTATGCTCAAACTCATTGATTAATGGTGGACGCTTTCGCTGGTCGATAAAATATTTCTTTGAAGCGTTAGGCTCCTTTAAATATTTTCTTGTAAGATATTTTAAATCGATGTAAAGTTTTTTAATAAAAAGTGATAAACGAACTTGGAAAGTAACTTTTATGCGTTTTATTATTCTCGAAAAAAATGAGTATAATCAAGGTTCTATAAAAAAAATGTTAAATACAATTAAATTTTTCCGCAACTACTTATTAATTTCCAGTAAACTGTTTTCCCGCCGTAAACCAGAGGATTTAAGCGAATTTTCTCATTACCTAAGTAAGCTTATGCAATCAGCGCCATAACAAATCATATACTTATGCCAAGTAGGTTACGTGCAATCAAACAAACGTATCTCTAGTGTTGAGCTTTTAGTAGCTGTACGCAGAAGGAATATTTTAACTCCGTTTATGATTTATAAAATTATAAATATTTCAAACCTTTTTATGAAAATTTTAAGTAAATTAAATAAATAACCGACTAATATTTTTGCTTTGGATTTTAATCTAATACGAATTAAAGACAAAAATGAAACAATGTATATAATAAAAACGTAATACTAAAACCTTTAATCCTTTCCTTATGAATCTCACAATTGGAATATCCGCACTACTAAAAATTTCACGTATTTAAAATCCTGATCCTCTCACATCATAATTTTAAAATAATCTGGAACTAATACTAGCTTTAAATCCACTTTTACTAGCTCAATTTCGTGCAGCCGTATTAACCAACATCTTTTTAATATTTTAAAAAAACTTTTATTCTATGTAAGAAAATTGAATTTTTTACAATAATAATGCATAAAGCAGAATAATGCCTGAACGTCGAGGTAAGCTCATTAATTTATGCGCTACTGAATTCTCCCGTAAAAAAAAGTAAGCAAAGTAGACCTAAACATTCATATAGGCTTTTGCATATGAACCTCTTTTAGCATGATTGCATTTTTTAGAGGTGCATGAAAAAATCTCTCGGGGATATTCGTTTTGAATTATGAAATGGAGATAAAAAATAAATCAGAAATTTTATAAAGTAAAAAGAATATCAATCTTAAGACATTCCTAAATGCACAATTTTCTATGTAAATTTTCTATAATTTTTAATTGACGGTTGTTATAAAGTAACAAATTATACAATTAACTAAATAATAACCCTTAAAATGATTGTACACTAAGTCACAAGCAATTTGCTTAAATAAACTTTCTTATTTCCTTCATTATTATCAGCGCATAAATCGATAAAACTCTACCTAACCCATTCCACATACTATAGTTAACTTGAGAAATGACAGAATATTTGCAAAACCGATTCTCCGACAAAGAATTAGCTCCTACAAGTCAAGCGCTGCCCAAGAACTTAAACAGTTCATGCGCCATCTGCGCTGTCCCGTGACAATGCAGCTTTTTTTTTTGCAGCTGCTGAAAAATTCAGGGCTTCTCTTCGTGTGCAACCAGTGCGAGCACCCGATAAAAAATGCACGAGGGACAGCCCACATCATGAGCCTCGCGACGCGACGAGTTGTTAGAACGAAATAGAAGAGCTCGCAGAAGACGCGCGCATTTATGGGGGGAATATAGGAAGCCTCGTTTTTGCGCTTTGAACTTTTGAGGACAAAAGGGAAATTTTCGACGTGCTCGATATTGGCAGTCGTGGAAAGGCAGCTCTGCTGCTTACCCTGACACATGTGGCGAGGATTTCAAGGCGCAAGGACGACTTTTTTCATATTTACACGTACTTTGGCCTTTAAAAAGGTGTAAAATGTATTCAATATTGCGATCGATGTAAACGTTGAAAATATTTTTAAGCATTGTTTTATTTATGACCTTTAGACTTGTTAAACTTATTGTTTGTAAATATAAAAAAAAAGGATTCTTAAGTGTACGTAATATTATTAAGGAAAAATATAAACATCATTCATTTTACAGCTATAATATAGTTTATGAAGCGTTGCATAGCTAATAAGTTAAAAGTACATATTCTAAAAGTTTTGCCAACACTTATATTAATTAATAACTTATGTAATTAATAATATTAAACTTAGAATTCGGTAAATTACTGTCATAACTAAAACGGAGGTATAGTTTGAAGTATAATAAAACCTATACACAAAACGGTGTTTGCTCTGTATTAATGAACTTCAGTTTACGATAATGAGATTTAAAAGTGTATTAAGAACTGCTATAGCTTTAATAAATGAGCTTATTCTGATCACTTGACCGTTTGCCAATTTTTCCATACGCGAGATATAACTTTTCGTTTTATATAATTTATAGACTAAAAAGACTACTTATTTTATTATTTCGTAAAATAGATATAAATGTTTAAAAATTTATTTTTATTTCTAAAAATTAGTGGCACTACCAAGTTTTTAATTACAAATAACAACACGTGCATCATATTTAACAGAATCCCAGTTAAAATCGTACAAACAGATCTTAATTGGGGCTGGGTAAACAAATTGAAGCCTGCTGCACCGTAAATCAAACAAAATATACAGAAGCCAAATAACTTGCCTTGTTTTAAAGTTGCATTTAACAGAAACCAATATCAATCAAATAAATATTACTATTAAATATAATGAAGTCAAGAAAAATTTCGAAAATGGAAAATAAATTAATATCAGATGTTTTTATCATTTATTTGTGCACAATATATTATTTATACTATATACTTATTCTTTGAATCAAACTATAGATAAAGTAAAAAACCTTTAACATATTTCATTCTCAAAAAGTACATATACAGATTTGATTTGAAATTTTTCTTATACCGTTTCAATTTCTCGCCTAGGGTGATGACCTCAAATAACGAGTAACCTAGAATAACCCTATTATCACGTATATAAAAGGAGTCAATGAATAAGCTAAACTTCTGCAGCCTTAAAAATTCCCAGCACTTATCTTACTAAAAATAAGCATGATTCCACGTCAGTAAGTGTAATGTAAAAAGTCAGTCATAGTAAGTATACGATTTATTCTCTTAGTTTATTGAACTATCTTTTTATTTTTGCAAAACGGTTAAAAATATATATATATTTTTTCTGAAAATTAATTTTTTATAATTACGTCCAATAATTAAAAGAAAATGACAATAATTTTTAATTGTATAAAGAGCTACAGTAAAATGCACAAACTTACGTTTTTCTATTGTCCCACTTAACAAACAAACAAAAAAAAAACAAATTTATAAAATTCAGCTCAAAACTGTTAACTAAAAAATTCAATCCTGCCGGTCCTCATTCCTCTTTTACCACTTCAAAAGTCATCCAGAAAAACGCAGTATTTCAGTAACACAACCAGCCGGAAAACCTCATTTCTCCCGTTCCAGTCTCTGACCCCTCGAAGCGGACAGCCGCGTGAATTTCCCACGACACTACGTTTCGATAGTATTTTCCGCGCGCGAGAGCCCCCAAGAGAGCAAGAAAGAAAGGACAACCCGACGGAAGAGGCAGCTAGCTCGCTTGCTCGGCCGACTAGTAAAACGTTATCGATCTCTATCCTGGGGGGGGGGGGGGGGGGGGGGGGGGGGGGGGGGGGGGGGGGG
>JAWWEO010018884.1:0-19539 GCA_035582975.1 Ormyrus labotus | reverse complement strand
CAATTTAAGTGAAATTTTAATTGTGAATAGTTAATAGTAAAATTCCATTGATTCAATCAAATTTTTTTCTCAGTGTATTTTATTAAGAAATTTACGTAAATAAAGAATTTGTTCGGTATATAAATATTAAATTTTTTATTGACACTATTTTAATAATAATTTGAGCCTCAACGTAAAAAAAATGTCGTTCTTATTAAATTTAATTTTAGTTCATGTTTTTCGAAACTTCGATCAAAAGAATTTATGAATTATACTTTCAAGTTGAAATTTGTTTTGCGATGGATTTTCATGACTTGATGAACAAGAGAAAAATATGAAATGTAGTCGCATGAATAAAAACATCAATCCCGCTTTCAAGTTCAAAGGTTTCAAATCTTTTTTGATATTAATCCTTAAAGTAACACAATTTTTATTCGTCCAAAAAAACTAACCTCCACAAAGAAGCTTCAAATAAACGTAACAAATTCAACGTTTTCACGCGAACGACGCGATGCTAACTAATTCCCAAACCCGCATTTACTAATATTCTAACCCCGGCGGTGAATCAATTTTATAACCATTGAACTGACCAGCCAATCTGGTGCGCCTTTCCCGAGGGAACTATCGAAATTTAATAAAAAGGACTCGCAGAGGTACTCACAGAGATAACTCCCCGAAGAGAACGTCCTAAGCAATATCAGTGTTCAGATTGTTCTCAAACGTGAATTAACAACGACAAAAAAAAAATTGCTCTGCAAAATGAGGAAAATTCAGAGGAAACGCTTGAAAGAAAAATTGAATGAATATGTTTTCTAAAGGTTCAAGATGACACTATATATTTTCTTAGAAATTCAATAATATTATACTTTGGGCTTTAAATGTTAATAAAGAAAATTGTGCTTCTTTATGTATTGCTCTTCCATCTCCCTGTTTATCCTTAAAAAAAAATAAATGTTCATTTTTTAGTATTTAATTAATATTTATTCCACATATTGTTTACCTTTCAAAGGCAGCATTTTATTTGCTTTGCTAAAATCACGAAACATTTCGTAATTTCGCGAAATGGCAAAACTTTCAGTAATTACTCAGAATCTGCCTCTATCGGTATTGCGCAGCATCGCCGTCAAAGCAGAAACCAACATTTGCAGTTTCAATATCGACCGCTACGCGGCAACCCTTGAAATTGCCCCTCTCGTGAGCGGCCGGATTAGTTGACAGCCAGTATATAAGGACGCTCGGGTAGACCGAGCGGTTGTACTTGCTTCGGCAGTACATATACTAAAATTGGAACGATACAGAGAAGATTAGCATGGCCCCTGCGCAAGGATGACACGCAAAATCGTGAAGCGTTCCACATTTTTTGCCGCTCTATATATCTTTTCTGATAAACTTCTTTTTGCACGTTTGACTCGCGGTGGACGAAAAATAAAGCGTGCTTTTATTGTTAATAAGAAATGTATTTGAAAATGGGATATACGAACGGAGATCTAATTGATTTTTAATTACTTATTTATTATTTAACATTTTATTACTCCAAATTCTTTACATTTACATTTTATGATATTTATATAAAATTTTAAACAAATTTAATTGCTTTTAATAGCTAATTATGTTTTAAACAATCATTTTATAAAAAGAAAATAAAATTAAAATAAATAATTTTTGTTTTTTAAATTAATTATTAATAATTAATAATAAAATAAATTTTGTTTTTATTTTTTTTTAATTATTCCTCAATTTTTCTTTTAATCGCTGAGTTTTAATTTTGAATTCTAAATAATAAAATTTAGTCGATTTTTTTATTTAAAAAAATTAATTCAAATTAACGTTGAAAAACATTTTCTTTATACCTTTTTAGTTAATATATTGTTTTTACTTTATACATTTTTAGTTACTGTATTTATTCAAAGAATTCACAAGTCTGGAGAGACCAACATTAACAAGTTGTAAATATTAAACTTTCTTTCTATTTAGATGAAAATTGCGGTGTATTATAATGTGTATAATAAACTTTATGGGAATGTGGTATAATATTAATAATAATTGATTTCTAAATATATTACTTCTAATTATATCTATCTAATGTATGTACTTCGTACAGATGGCTTATTTTATTGAGTTCAAACAAGACTAATTAATATTTTACTTTTTACAACTTTATGTAATTAACATCTGAATCTAGACTGCTTTCGAGAACTAACACTTCTCGAAAGCAGTCTAATTTATGTACTTTAGAAAGATATTTTATTATTCATTTTAACTTTTACGCTTACAAATTTTCTTGTACTATTAAAATTTAAAAATTAATTCATTTCGTTAAACAACAACTCGAAAACTCGCACATAGCTCTGTGATTTGTATTAAAAAATAATTTCTGGGGCCGACAATGACAAATAGGGTCTTGTTATGGGGTCTGCTTTCAACCGACCTTTACAAATTAAAGCAAATTTGTCCAAAATCTTGAAGCCAGTACCTAAATAAATTAATTTTACATCAAAATTCGAAAATCGCAAAATTAACTCAACTCAGCACGTTCCCTAATCGCGCCAGCATACTAGCTATGCATAAACTGGCTACAAAGCATCGTGGCCCTGCTCCATCATATTGAATGTGGATCCAATCCTGTAAAAAATAAGAAAAATTATTGTAAAAATTGCACAAAATTGAATACAATATTTTAATTCCATGGGATTAAAATTAGTATTGTTGCTGCTGCTGCTGCTGAAAAGGAAAAAAACGATGTTTGTTGATGCTGCTGCTGGTGATAAAAGTCTGAAAAATAAAATATTAACATTAATTAAGGGAACAGTACATTGGAAACGTTTCTTTGCGGCCTGGCAACTTCGAATCCCTAATTGGACTTTCTTTAATACCGCAGTCGTAACTTGTGATATTTTACAAAGTCCCCCAGCCTCCTTACCTGTCGCTGAACTTAGTGTATTATCGAAAGTCTTTACTCGCGATTTAATTTTTATTAATTTATTTCACTTAAAATTTCAACTATATCTTATTATTGGAAATAAAATAAAATCATTTATTAAGTGAACGATAAATAAATGCAAAATTATTTTAACTACATTATTTTAATTAATTCAATGGAATTTCGAGAAAGAATTAACGCAAAATACGATCAACTAATTAAATAAATTCTTTAGCAATACGATATAATAATATGACTTTTCGATTTTAGTCTTAAAAAATTGAATAGAATAAAAACTAAACCCGCAAAAAATTATCATTCTAATCTTTAATTCATTTACAAAATTTGCAATTTAACAACCTCGTTGTTTTTCAACCTAAAAAAACTCCCCCGAATTCCAGCTCACAGTAAAAAATAACCGAAAAACCCTCTCTGCTTTCAGTCGATGCACTGGAGCACGCCAAAGACAAAAGACCGCATGCTGCCGGACAGCGAGGGCGCGGGCCCGGCGGTCTCGTCGCTCACCGGGCGGCCCGTCGGCCGGCCGGTCAACGCCAATAGGCGCGCGAGCGAGGGCGGCGCCAACATCCACTACGGGCACAGCCGCGACATCAACTGGGACAACCAGCCGCCCAGCGAGCTCGTCAGCAAGTTCCGCAACTACGAGGTCTAAGGCCCCGCTCCCCTCTCTCCCGCCCGACCCAACCTTTCTCCCACCCCCCACTCCCCGAGGAACGCCCCGCTGTAACCTCCTTGATTCTTGCTGTTGTCTAGGGCTCCGGCTGCCATTCCGGCACAAAATTGGGGATTCGTGGCATTATTCGATTACGAAACGTGGCTCTCTGCGCTTGATTTTTTTTCTCTTCCCAGTAAATTGGTTCTTTTTCACGCGTGTCTCGAGGATTTCGTTTTTTTTTTTTAAATCTATTTGAAGCAGATGAGAGCACCAAGACCAATAAAGCGATTATTTTCATCGAGGAGCGCTTTTGGGAAGAATTTAAAAACCTACTCTTCATTATCTTTTACGCTCGAAAGAGATAACAATGGGAATACCCGGTTGGATAATGAATTCACATAATGAATTCACAATTAATGATGAAAAGCTGCGTTATGTCCGTTATCGTTTATAAAACATCAGTGTAAATTCTGCCGCTGACAGGTAATAATGAGTGTTATACGGTGTTTCATTCGGCCGAGTTTTCAATGACATCGGATAATCAACGCATTTACAAATTCGTTCGTAAGCTTGAAAATTGAAATCACGGGCTGTTTGTTTTGCGATTCTAAGTATAATATTATTGTTTGGCAGAATCTATCTGAGCACTGAGAAAAAAAATTTTATGCGCGCAGTTAAATTATTTTGGTCGAGTTTTGATTTCGCGAATTCAGTCGAAAGTATCAAGTGCCAGTCAAGCAAAATTATTTTATTAGATTATAAAATAGAATTTTATTGTTTTGGTATATTAATTAAAAAATTCACAATCCTTATTTATTGACAAGTTTTATTTCACATCGAGATTTATCGGTAAGATAATTAAAAAAAGTCTAAAAATTGTTCAGGTTCAGTAGAAAGTATCCATTAATAACTAAACAATAATTTTCTCTGGTATTTGTTTAAAACGTGTGGAAAAAAATTTAATTAAAAAAAATGCTCTAAAAAAATATCGCTTATTTTCTATCGAGCTAGCAAACTGTACTCGCTGTACAAAAATTAAGTTTTCATTCAACCCACTCAATCAACAGTTAAAACAGACGGGAAGCCCTCGGCAGGTGTCAATTTTTTCGCTTCAACGCAGCTTCAGTCTTCCCGGCTAAGCGTTTATTAGCTCAGAGTAATAATGAATGCCGCTTTCGCAGAGTGTCTTGCCCGCTTTGTGTCGTCGCGCTTTTTTATTCCGCTTGGCTTTAATACGGGGAGCGCGGTCGACTATATTTAGAGAAAGCTCATTGCTGCGCATGTGTGTATTTGTAAATAAATTTTAATGCACTCTGAGCCCGATAAATCTGGATAGTCGAAATGCGGTAAATGAGGATTGAAGGGAATTATATTTTTGACTGACATTTCGTATCAAAACTTGGGGGATTTTCGGAAATTTGATGGAGTGAAAATGAAAATGATAGGTGAAGTGTGAACTAGGTTTTATTTGAGTTTTTTTTTTATTTTGTACATTTACTGGTACAACATTTAATGAGTTTAGAACCTCAAGAAAGTTATTCTATAAAGTTTATATTGAGTTCGTCATTTAATATTATTGCACGGAGGTGTTAACCTACTTTCTCGACATTACATTTAATTGTTAAAGTCTATATATTATTTTTGATCTTAATAAAATTGAATATAAGCAAGCTTATAAAGCTCCGATGCATTTATTAATGCACAAAAAAGCAAAATGCATTAAGTTTTTATTACTTCTTCGTTTGTTGAATAAAAAGATGTTTGAAAATCTTCTACTGTACTTAAAAAAGATTCTTAAGAATATATAATATTTTTCTTAACATAAATTTTATAACTCTGTTATAACAAAATTAAAGTCTACTACGTGCTACAAAGAATGTGATAAAACAACTGTTTTTCTTTTAAAAATTTTAATTAAAATTTATATTTTTAATAAAGAGTAACTTTTAACTTTTGCTATAAATTTAATGAATTCCACATATTAAACGAGAAGAGTTACAAATTGTATAATTTAAATGCTTTATCGTGAAGCTGGAGGAGAGCAATTCTGCATAAAATGGAAGCAAACGAAATTGCAATGAGCTAGAAAAAACGTCGTTTGTTGAATTCGCTGCAGTGCGAATAAATTATAATTCCGCGTGTATTTAAATGTACGGTGATAAAATTCCTTTTCCGTTGCGAAACAAAGTTTCTTCCTGATGAAAATGTACTTTAACGGGCTCGCAACTTTACTTAAACTTTTCTCGGGGATGAAAAGTCTTGGGGCTTTTCTTGAATTGCTAATTATTCATTTCAATGAATTTACTTATGGAATCTTTTCGAGTTAAAAAGTAAATATAACTGCAGGTGACTCTGACAAATTGATCTTCAGTGATCCAACAAAATTCTTACTTATCACTTAAAAAATTATTCAAAGCAAAGGAAGCATATTCAGTCAATTAATTAGAAATTCATTTGAAGCGGTCCTTTTAAAGTACATTTTGTGTATAATTGATAATCAATGTGACTCTTGCCGGGAACTGCATTAACTAATGTACCTTCAACCGAACAAAGAACGCGTTTAAATGAATGTATCCAACGTTTAAAAGAGAAAAGAAAGCAACAACTATTAGAACAGAAGTGTTCTAAATCCTTGAATTTTCTTTTTCAAAAATGGAAGCGAATATTCAAGTAACCAAGAGTGGAGGATCCATGTAAACGCGTCTTATTACCTTCTGCGCTTGTAAACACGTATATAAAATCCAAAACCGTAAAATATCCACATGTATACATACGTACGTATATTTTTAGGAAAAGATATATGAGTTTTTAAAAAAAGATAGATACCTGCGGATTTACGTATATTTTAGGAGCAAGACGAGAGAGAAAAATTACGCTGCACTTGCGAGAAGAGAGCTTTTTTGAGAAAAAAATTTAGCTTTTCGTTTTTTAAAGTTTCTGAAGAGAAGACTATCGAAACTAAAGGGAATCAATCAAAACCATATCAAAATAACATTGATGAATTTAAAGAGAATCTATATACAAATACTCTTATTTTTTGAAAAACAATCGACAAAATATACACGTTTCTCTATGAATTAAACTCCGAATCAAACATTTCGAAAGAATTATTACTGTCAATTATCCATATCAAACGAAGCTCCGCCGTCTTTCCTCGAGAGATCGAATCAACCAGCGAGTCGTCAATCAAACTACAGTTTTCTTGAAAATCCGAGAAAAGGAACGCAGGTATCTTACGTAGAGAAACTCCCCTTGTTAACTTCGTGCAGAGTGAAGGACAGGCATGCACACGTACACACAGCAGACACGTGCGCACACACACACATACATATTGTACACACAGCGGCCTCGTTTCCGCCCGCTGGACAAGGTGCAGATTCGAGGTGCAAATGACGTATGAGAGATTTATTCCCACAAAAGATATATAAATGTATAAAAACAAAAAGGTGATCGCCTGAATATATTAATGATATACATCGTTGACGAATATATATTATAATTATATCGTACCGTTTAAGCATGTGTATAAGTGTATATTATAGAGGAACGTATGTTCGCGTATAACTGTGTAATACAAAATGATTAACAAACTTCAATTGTGTGAGCGCGCTAAGCTTACGAGCGGACGTGCATTTTTCGTGTAATACAAACAAAAAAAAAACATATGTGACATTGATTTCGATGTATTTCAATAAAAACTTCATGACTTCGTGAAAGGATTTGTTGCTTTATTTAATCTGACCTTTTTTCCACTAATTCCTTGTATTTTTATTATTTTATCTGAATTGTATGAACAGCGTTTTCAGGTTTATCTTAAATAAATTATGAGTGGTCTTTTAGTAAGTATTTTTTTTTAAATAAATTGTATATTTTGAGCTGAAAATAGCCGATTACTAAAATTTTGTTTATTGTTTATTTAATTATATCAATAAATAAACTTTGTATTCATATAAAAATATAGATTAATTTTTTATTTAATAGTTGTATAGCTTTTATATTCTCGTTGATATTAAGCTGAATTAGTCAAAAAATGATAAAACATTCTAAAATCAATTTTTTTTTTTATATTTTGTGTTGTGTTTTATATTTTTTTATATAAAATTACCGATAAATTTTTTCAGAAATATGAAGACATACAACTTTTTTACAATAGTATTTACTTAAACACAATTTCAAACGTCAAATGAAATTCCGTGTAATATTATCAGAAATATCAAATGATTTTATAAGAAAATCCTTTTAAACACGAAATTAATTTTCACGCAAAAGTGAGTTTATTTTATATCTACAAAAATGAAACCAATGATTGGAGGTAAACATAAAAACACGAAAGCAACGAATATTGAATAAATTCCGTGTCAACAGAACGCGTAAATATTCACTTTATTGCTGCGTATTTACCAGATTTTACGATTTTATCCAGCGCAAACATTTTCATTGTTAAATGTTAAGTTAACCAAAGTATTGTTATGTATGTAAATCAACGGATGCGGAAGCGTCCCGAGCAAGTATAAGGCATATTATATATATGTTATATGACAGACGGCGGCGACTGCGATAATAATTTTCAAGCACGGCTTTTTAATTTGTAATTTATTCTAATTTATTACTATTTGGTTGCGAATAACTTCAACTAAGGCTGGTTAGTAAAAGAAACAAATATCATGCCGATCAATAAACCCATTAAAGAGATATTGCAATTGAAAATTTTTGATCGCCAATTTCAGATCATGTGATATTTTAGTAAAATATTTTAATAAAATTATAGGCATAATATTTGACTCGTCATTATTATTCACTAGTCACATTGAATTTATAATATTTAACGCTGTAATATCACTGCTACTCTAAACAATCATTCAACTGCCTTGAAAACATCAGCACAAGCTATTGAGATACTGCTCATTTAAAACTCATACTCCATTGCACTTTACACCATAAATATGAAGCACTGTATGCTAAATTCAATGTCTACCCATTTGCCATCCTCTTTTCCTATTGCAATCACCTGATGATATGCAAAATAATAAATAATTATATAAATTGTGCGGATCTTATGGATCTATTTCTGACTAGAGCAACAAATTACGACTAAAGAACCCACATGTACTGCTTGAAACACACGACAATTTCCCTAACTACATATTCTATTCGCCAATACTTATACAGATTGCGACGAACACAGAATAAGCTTCCTCTAGACGTTCCAAATTCAATAAGTGATTTTAAAAATCTTGCAGTGTTTTATATTTGCGCTCTATTTCGCACACTCGCTGCGCTGAAGCTTTAATGTACTTCTTTAATTTAGCATGTACTAATTAATAATATTAATATTAGACTAGCGATAGTGGCCTCATTGGCCGATGCTCGCTGGGTTTCAAATGCTGTATCATTCTTTTACAAATCTACTTAAAAATCCAGTGGCACGGAGACGAGTTTGAGAAGCAGATGACGCGGCTTCCGTACCACTATTTACAGCTAAGCTATGATTTCCAAAAAAAATATTGATAGAAAAGCTATTCAAATCGTAATACACGAGTGCGTAATTCGAAAATGCTCAAAATCACGTTTTATTCTTCTCCTTTTCCAGACCGACAGTGTTAGGCCCCTGAAGTTTGCCACAGAGCTATAGTTGAGAGTTGCTTCCTCACAGCTTTCTATGCTGCACGCATCCCGTGAAGTCAGCTACACCTGCTGATATTTATAATATCGTACCTTGCTCGCGAGGATTTGAATTAAAGACACCGGTATTTAAATATTTATTTCACTTTCACTTTATTCAAAAGAATAATTTCTTTAATCATTGTAGCATATTCCAAAATGAATTTTATAATCTCTTAAAAGGCATGGAAAAATTCATTTTTTTTTATAAGACAATTTTATTGAATCGCCTCGTAAACGATGTCTGCTTGTCGCCCTGAAGGTGTTCCGGGACACCTAGACGTCACTCATAGGAACACCTTCCAATTTTCGGCGCATCGACGGTGCCCCAGATGGGTCGCTTTGTAGACGATGTTTCGTCGCTCTGAAGGTGTTCCTGGACACCTAGACGTCACTCATAGGAACACCTTCCGATTTTCGGCGCATCGACGGTGCCCCAAATGGGTCGCTTTGTAGACAATGTTTCGTCGCCCTGAAGGCGTTCCTGGACATCTAGACATCGTCTACAGGAATAACTTTTTATTTTCTACGCATCGACTGTGCATTGCAAATTATTGCACCTACTGAAATTACTTTTTGTTAAAAAAAGTTAAGTATTCCAAATTAAATTTGTAAAATTTTAATTTTTCAAAATGCTACTTCAGATTTCATTTAGTGGCTTATGTTATTACATTTGTTGTATGTTGTTTATACTGCAGGTACACAATGACTAATTTCTTTGTTTATGCCAACAAATGTTTTTATTTTTTTTTTTATTTAAAAAATGTTTGGCTTTATTAAAGTGTAAAATTGGAATGAAAGCTAGTTTTAAAAACTTATGATTTATGAAATATCTGTAAATTAAAATGTAAAATTTAACGACGAAAAAAACGAACAGTTAACGTCATTATTGTTTTAATTTTTGCCTTTGTTATTGGGAGACTTCTAATATGGATATTTCTTTTATTTAAGCTCCCCGCTCAATTAACGGGGATCATTTGGACTTACGTACAAATTTTATTTACCGGTTTAACGTTTGCCAATGCTGCGCTTGATCCGTTTCTTTATATTTTTTATGCGAAGCTTTATCACTTTTAACAATTTTACAAACATGTTGCATTAAAAAAATACAAGTCAAAATGACGCCACGGAATGACGAGGATAAAACTACAATTGACGTAAATCCTGCCACTGTTCCATGAGGTCCATACTGTTTTTAAAAAAATATTACTGATTATTGAAAAAGTTGTTTTTTAAATTCCCGTAACGCACACCTCCAAAAAAGTACTCTTCTAGTATTCTTTTCGAATTCTTTAGTGCCCAGGGATACTCAAGACTTCTAAAACTAGAAGTACTAGAAGAGTACTTGATTGGTAGTCTAGAATTGTGTGCTTATTGGGTTATTATATTATAAACTTAAGTTGAATAATTCATCAATAATTTTAATAAATAAATAACCTAAATAAATAAAATACTTTATTCAATATATCAATAGTACTTTATGTAATTTCTTTTAATTTCAATCCCGGGTGGAAAAAATGACACCAGAAAATCTAGAAAATATCCACTTTTCTTATTTGGTTCTCAAACCAAAGTTTAACATCTTTTTTCATGTTTTTAATTTTTTCCCGATTTTCAGATAAAAAAAAATTATACATTTTTATTCTCATACAATATCAGATGATGTGGACATTTTAATTTTGAAAACTAAAATGTAGATAACTAAAAGCTTTTTCAGTTATTTCGTAAAATTAAAAAATAATTAGCTCTATGAAAAATAAATAAATACATAAATTTGAAAATCTTTATCAAAGCAAAGCATAAGCTTTGACAGATCAAAATTTACGCACACATATCCACAGATATAAAATAGTACATTATGCAACAAGGGATAAAAAAGTAGACGATTTTTCCCGCGGTTGAGTTTACTGCCCGAACGAGAATATTTTTCGCGAGAGTGCGTTTACTGCCCGAGCGAAGCGAGAGTTTTAACAGAAAAATAACCATTGGTATATATTTTTCGTAAGCAAGAAATTTAAGAATTAATTATTTGTTTTATTTTAATTATATTATAATATTTTTTTTCAGTATCAGTGCTTCGTATTTAAATGTGATTTAAAATTTAAAAATTCTGATAAACGGAAAGAATGTTGTAGAGAGATGTACTAATTTTCAAAACATAGATTCGAGATATTATAGAATCATATACATAAGAACAGTGAAATCAATATAGGTGAAAGTAAAACTTCAAAGAAGAAAGATACAAAAATGTATTTTTGAAAAAATATGTATATTCTCAAAAAAACTGACAAGTACAAAATTTCATTTATTAGAACTATCATACTTCATTATCACTAAGAATTTCCACAATTTTTGTCGTTTATTGCGATGCTTCACGTCCATGTGAACCCGCAGGTGATCAAGTCTGTACATTTTGACTTCGCAAGTAAGACATCGGTGCTGTTTTTCTTTACAACAATAAATGTTAATAATGTTTATAATAAATTTAAAATTTAATTAGTAAAATCACTCTATTAGTATCACTATTGGAAGTCTACGCTTAATTTAACCAACGTATATTACTTCGTTTTCTTCAATCTCTTCAATCTTCCTCTTTATTGAGGTACTACTGATTTCTGTCGACTGATCCTCGCACTCACTCACCTCTTCAGTTGCAATAAGTCTAATTTCGACTTCAGGCTCTACGACTATGTAACGCAAGCGTTCTTCGTAAATTTAAATTGCGCGCCGCGTTACTGTAATTCAACGAGCAGCCACTAGGTGACTAACTGTTTCGCCGAAAATCCACTAGGTGGCCGCCCGCTTAATTCAGCCAGCCCGAATTTAAACTAACTCTGGTTAGGCATATAAGCTTTCAACCACAGCATGTTAAACCGGCTTCAGATAAGAGCCAGGCTCAAAACTTCCAGGTCCGCAAGTAAGACATCGGTGCTGTTTTTCTTCACAACAATAAATGTTAATAATGTTTATAATAAATTTAAAATTTATTTAGTAAAATCACTCTATTAGTATCATTATTGGAAGTCTACGCTTAATTTCACCAACGTATATTACTTCGTTTTCTTCAATCTCTTCAATCTTCCTCTTTTTGGAGGTAGTACTGATTTCTGTCGATTGATCCTCGCACTCACTGTTTCTCCTGGTGAGTAACTTGGAGAAGTCTGTGGAACCTTACGCAAATATTCGTATTCCTCTCAGTTCGTTTGCGACGGAGGGCTCGCTGGCGACAAGACGGCAGAGAAATGCGATCCACGTACGTTTTGACAATCCAACGGATAAATTAAGACTGACACTACTGTACGTCAGCACTAGAATATTTAC
This sequence comes from Ormyrus labotus, assembly GCA_035582975.1. Taxonomy (NCBI): domain Eukaryota; kingdom Metazoa; phylum Arthropoda; class Insecta; order Hymenoptera; family Ormyridae; genus Ormyrus; species Ormyrus labotus. The sequence continues at coordinate 6,982 of JAWWEO010018884.1, read as the reverse complement.
TTTACTTTAAATGTATTTTTATTGGCTAGAATGATTACATATATCGCCATAGTGCTATTCACTAGAATATAAAGCGCTTGCTATACGAACGCCATTTGTAGGGAAAGCTGTCAACCTTCTCTTATGCGCGTCATCGACGCTTTGCTCTAATTGAGAGGGTCAAATTATGATACACTTATAACTCTTTACTAAAAATTATAACATTATTAGTTGGAAAAATGTAATTTAAATATAAATTTTGTTAGCTTCTAAACCTAAAAAACAGAATTTTTGAAATTCCCTGCGCAAAGCTCGATTTCGCACCAGCTTGAATAAAAATCATGCACTTAATCAAGCTTTGTACAAGTATCAAAAAATCTATTGCTATAAACTAACGTAAAAAAGTCATAATAAAATAATAATAATAATAAAAATATGACAGTACTATGTTATATATGTATATAGTCTTTTTATAAACTTTTTTTAAGAACTGTGTGTCTTAATTCAATTTTATTTAAAGTGTCATTATGGTAGTAAATATTAAGCACTTCAGAAAAACTAACGTTTAAAAAAGTTGTTTTCTTTATCAATAATTTTAATATTGTCTAGATTTATGGAAGTAAGGCTAAAGCGTAAGTATGTAAAGGGGAGCTTTCTGAATTTAAATGAATTGCTTTTTTGTGCTCATAAGCGCGTTTTTTCATTTTCCGTTTGCTCATGCCAATGTAAATTGCGGGAAAATCTTGCCAATCAATCTTAAAAGCAATATTGTTAATTTCAGATATATCAATTTGGTCTTTTCCTAGTTTTATTTTTCTTTTTTTTTAGTTAGTCCACCATGCATCCTCCAATAAAAATCTCCAATCCATCCAACTACATAACAAAATTAAAAACAATCTCCGAAGCAAGTTCCGCGAAACTCGAGCACGCAGCACTCAGCTCTCCGTAAACAAGAAGTTCCTGCGTAAGAACTCAGCTGAAAGTTGCGGCAAACTTAGCCAGCCGCGTTAAATGCCTCGGGATACTCACGCAGCCCGACGCAGACTTCGCCCTTCGACAGCAGCAAGGTAGCATCCATTATTCATCTGCACTGCTCGCCGGGGATGATTATTCAAGTCGATGTACCAGGAGATTTGATGCCCGTTACAGTGCCCTTCGGCTATTTTCATCGCAAGCTGGGAAAAAATCAGGTGAATATGAACGGTGGCCTGTAGAGTATCGAGGGAGTTTGGTAAGAAATGTAGCATTAAATTGTATAATAATATTGTGGAACATAATTAGATTCTGTTGCTTTAGCGGTTAATGATAGATTCTTTCAAATTTTTTCAATAAGATTTACATGTAAATTAAATATTTCGGTGTCATTTTTAGCGAAGATAAAAATTCTAAAAAAAAAAACGAACATATAGGTCTTATTTTAACTTTTCCACCAAAACAAATCAATAATTAAGGTGTTTTGAAAAAACTTAAGAGATTTGCTGTTTTTCAGAAAAGAATTGAGAAGTCATTTTATTGATAACGTTTCAAGTTTAGCTTCCAGTACACTTTAAACAAATTTTTTTCAAAACCAAAATCGTAGATTTATTGTTAAAAATAAAAATTAAAATATAGTTTTCTATAGATCTCTGTTTCGTCGAATGAATTTGAGCCTTATTATTAAAATTTAAATTTTTCGAACTTTGTTTTATTTATTTTTATTTATTTTTATTTATTTTTAGTTGAGTCAAGTTCAAGTCCTAATAAAATGAATTTTGTTAACATTTTTCTCTGATTAAAAACTAAACGTTATTAGATTTAGAATATAAATTTAATAAAAACACAAAATTTATACTTTAGTGTGTCTGCACGAAGGAAGATGTCGCAATTCAAAACATAGTGCTTTGCAAATGTGTGCTAATAAGCGAGGAAAAATTAGGGCTAAAACATTTGCCTCTGAATTCTCAAAAAAAAATTCATAATTTCACCATTGTAAAATTAGTTTTTTACTGTAATATTATAAAGAATGTGTTTTAAATTAGTAGATTCCAGAAGTAAAGAAGTTTCTTCTATAAATTTTAGTGGACTTAACCGATTTAATTAAATGTCTCTTTGACTATGACGCTCAATAAGACCCATAAACTAACAAGTAGACTTGACCTAACTCTGAACCAGTGGTCAAGGCTAAAATCAAATCTGTAACTGAATTGGACTGAAATCTGCATTGAAAAGTGAAGTTTTATAGGACCTTTAACAACACTTTTGTATCTCACTTTCAAGATATTTCAGTTTTCAAAATGGTTCTTCTGCACTCTAAAATATTGATCTCCGTTACTGCAGCGACTACTTTTTTTCTTAAACGACTCTGGTTTTAAGCTGTTTACTTGTGAATTACATTTAAAAGACTAAACTCGTTGCCTATGCTAAATACATTTATTCTCCATCTCTTACCACTCTAAAAACACAAATCAACAAGAGAAAACTTAACATCCACACAAGCTTCCCAAGCTTTCACCTCCTTCGATACCCCACTGAAAACGGCACTTCCCGTCGTTCTCCATCGGCCTTCGCTTCGACATTCACCTCTCCAGCTAAACTCCTCCATCTGTAAAAAAAAAAGATGGGCGCAATAACAGCCAAAGATAAAATTTCAGCCCGGCGAATCTCAATTAAATCGTCCGTCGCGTCGAGGCTCTTTGAGGCGCGCACAATGCAAAGGGAGGGGGAACCTTTGACCCTCTGGCGCGTTACGTAGCGGGCCGATAGCGATGAGTTTCCGACAGAACGGGCTTTGTGTGCACGCTCCGACGAGAGATTGACCGTACGGCCGCGATGAATGGGCCGGGAAAACTGATGCTGCCTGCCTTCGAGGCCAATTTCGGGATGAATTTTGCGAACGAGGACTGATACGGAGAGGTGAAATCAGATTTTCTTGGACGATCCCCTCGTCGGAAGTTGGCACTTATCCTGATTTACGGAGTTAGTTCAGGAAGGTGTTTCATTTTTTGTTTCATATCTTTTATAATTATAAAATCTGTCTTAAAACGCAGCGACAACCTGAATCTTATTCTTTTTAATTTGGATACTTCGTATAACTAATATATACGTAATCTTTCAGATATTGTTACGGTTAAGATTAATGTTTGAGAATTTAATTGTATTTTTTACTGTCAATAATTATCGAAAAGAATTTAATATAATAAGCAGAATAAAGAATTGAATATAAATTTTTAATAAGACAGGCGCCTTGGCGTAGCTAAAAGAAGGTACTATGTTTCTACGTCACGGCCTTCGAAGAGGAAAGTCCGTGGACGCAAATTCTCTTTTTTTTTTGTAAGAGATCCCTCCCGCGGACGGATGGCGTTAAAGACGATCGTCGCTATAGAATAAAAGTTTTCAATTATTTGTTTCTGAGTTGCTAGGCAGTAAAGACAATTCGGCAGATGTATTTTGACATTCAAAGAGATAAGACGTTTGAATAAATTCATTAAACAATTCAAGACTTCTTTTCATTCGCACATTTGGATAGTCTCGTAACAGATATATTTTTAGATGCCAAATGTGAAGGAAGCCAAAGCTGTTGGATCCAACGACAAGAACAAGTTGATTAGTAATTATTTTCTTGATTAGTAATTATTTAAGGCACGTAGATTTATTAAAAGACTTGTACCGGAAATGTGCCAAGAAGTTGTAATGGAAAAGTTCCAGGGTTACCTGTATTAGACGGACGTCGAGCATTAGATGGATCTGATAAATTTCGGCTCAGGGATTATTTCACGCAATCTTCTGATTTCCTTAGAATAAAAGTTTTCAAAGCTAATGAATCTATTAAAAGTTGTGTAATTAGACCAACCAGTTCGTAAAAATAATTAAAAGTGTCTTTGACATATGCTAGGTTGAGCACTCAAGAAAATTATTGGAAAACAGATGGAAAAATTGATCTTTATTTCAAGTCTGAATTTTTCAATATTTTCATATAAAATATAAATTTCTAATTTCAGAAAAAGCTCAATATGGAATATTATTTACTAAATAGTTTGAAAAATGTCTGAAAAGCAAGCCAATATTTAGAACACAACTATAACTTATGCAATCTCTTCTGAGGTAGAAATCGGATCTAATAAGGCCCGCAACGAATCACAAGCCTAAAATTTCTGATTCTAAAAGTAGTCAAACTATTCAAACAGTAAGTCTTGTCGTTTTAACGAGAAAATTAAAATTAGATTCATTCGGCAAAAAAATGACATATCAGTTAAGAATAGAGGTAGCTATATAGTATTTCCCAATACTGCCTATTTCTCATTTTGATCAGTCAAATTAAAAAAATTGGGTCTTTACTGAACAAAAGTATACATATAATCATCAACTGAAATTATTATTTTCAAGCTTAACACGACTTTACTTAATGAGACAGTGGCGTTCAGACTAAAAATTTACTTCCCAGTTCACTCGCACTGACGTATACGCAAAAAACTGACCTTTCCAAACACTGTTCAAAAACTTCGTCAAACGAAAATTTCTCTCCCGCAAAACAAAGTTTGCTTTCGTTCGCACAGTTATCTGAAGTTAGGTTTCGAGTGTATTTAATATACAACTAAAGTATCTAGACAGTGACGATATTCCATAAAGAGCAACAAACTTACTTTGTCGGTTTGAAATTCTCTTAAATTTATTCTGAATAAGAAATTATTAAACATTTGTTTTTTTTAAATCAAATTTTCAGTCTTAAACTTACAAATAAGTAAAAGAATATTATTTTTAGAAATAAGCAAAGTCCCATTATTTTGCGATTAAACGTACGATTGAAGCATATCAAATCCACTATTCGAACAAACTCTCAAAAAGAAAAATAAATTCCTCTTTCCAGCATTCCAGCGCAACCCAAGTTTTCCAACCGTAACTCAGATTACCATCAGCAAACGTTAAAGCTCGCAAAAAATGCTGTCCCCTCGTCAAAAAAAAAAAAAAAAAGTTCCGCAAGCAGAGCTTTCTGCTCTCGCGTTCAAGGTAACATCGATTAAATCCCAGGCTTTTGTAAAAAAAAATTAGATCATACAACAGAGAGAGAGAGGACAAAAAGGAAAGCGATAACGGCGCCGCTACGTTCGAGGCCTGAGGCGTATAATTTTTTAAAAGTGCCTAATGACGCCCACGCCGAGATTGCATTGTTTGCCGGGCTCTGCTTTTCTTGCCAACTTTGAGAGTCCCGATCAACGAAGTTCCAATTAAAAACTTGCTTTTTTATACCTTCTCCGCGAGAATTACAAAGTGCGCCGAGCGAAAAATATAGACGTGAGAACACGGCGGGAAAACGAGTCTCGCGTCGAACGAATTTTAAATTTGTAGGCCAGTGGAGCGGGTAAGCAAGCTTCTTTCGAATATTTTAATTTTTAATTTTCCTTCGACGCGTCTTTTGTACAAACTTGCGGGGCGCTGCGATACACGACAGGCAGGAGATGAAGAGGAAGTTTTGAGATTGATGTTTGCTGCAGATTATTTAACGGGGGTATTAGTTTATACGAACTTTATTAGAAGCTGTAAGTTCGGCTGGGTTTTGTAAGCCTCCCGTTTTCAAGCTGCGCAGTTTCTTCTTCAAGTATCTAAGATTAACGTAGAAAATTGATTGTGCTTAACGAGGGAATCTACATTATATACTTGTTTAAAATTTTATAAGGTTTTAGATTGGATGAAAATTTTTGTTTATCTTATCGGTAACAAAGCAAAATTAACAAAATAGATCAAAATGTAGCCGAAACAAATAATTTAAAAAATTTTACAGTAAAACAGTTTTTTATTTGCAAGTCATCCTTATTACGACTAATCGCACGCAAAATCCATAAATCACCCCAAAAACTTTCTCAATCATCTCGTCAATCTGCAGTCGTTCAAAACGTACATCATCCAGCGACTTTCACGGAGTCAACTTCTCGGCAAAGTTTCCAATTAAATCAATAAACTCGCCAGGTGTTTTTCCGGGGCGAAAATCGCACCGACAGAGGTTGCCGAGTTTCGCGCGCTTATCACCTCGGACGGACGTAATGGACAAGGGAGGGTGCCGCGAAGCGCGAAACAATTGGCTTTTGCCCCAATTCGCTATCGGTAAACGCGCACGACTCGCTTTCTACCTCTCCCGCCGTGCCTGCGGCTGCTTTTGTCGGGGCAGCTTTCAGGGCAAAAATCCTGCCGTGCACTGCCAGCTGAGATATTGGGTCTAAGCCGCGGACGAATTGCTCAGTATTAGCGGGAAATAAGAGTGGATAAAAGTTCAAATTTCAAGGAGATTTAAATTTAGTCGTTTCAAATTTTATGGGGATCGTAAAGACTTTGCTTTCTTTGCGTTCAGAACTTAGGACGAGTTAAATAAATAATTAAGGTAAAGCGGGGGAAGATGCCATACTTAAGGAAAAACCGCTGCCAAGTCATTGGCAGTTAGCTTGTCCTAATTAAAATTCTCAGAAATTAAAAAAAAGGACTGTGTCTAAAATATCCACAATGTTTTGTATTTTTTGCGCCTACCTCTAAATAGAGTCTCTATTATACATATACCTCTCTAAATAATTTTTCAATAGTTTTCTTAACCAATTGATACACCATTATACTATCTAATTTATACCGATCATTAGAGTTGTCTTGCATATTTTTTGTCTTTCAGAATAAGCATTATATCTTCCATTATTATTTTCGTCTGTAAAATAACATTAACATTATTAAAGTGATGTTCTATAAACAATTTCAAAATGAATGGCTGATAATAAATGAAAATAAAACGTAATTTAGACAAAAAAAGCAAGAAGAATAAACAGACAAAAGTTATCTATTCATACTGACTTGATATTAAAGAACAGGTACACTTCCTGATTTCATAAATGAATATATAATTCTGATTATGTACAAACGTAATTCTGATTATTGAAAGACACACATCCTGCATTTCATAAATGGATGTGAACATTATGATTAATAATTGGCCGTACGATAATACCGTCACACTTGTGTACATTTTTTCTCCTTTCTTCGAAATTTCCAA
>JAWWEO010018883.1:0-19571 GCA_035582975.1 Ormyrus labotus | reverse complement strand
TAAATTTATCGCATATTTGTTCGGCGAAATTAGCTTGCACCAAATAATAAATTCAATGATATTTTTCTCTCAGTGTATATAAATTGGATAAATTTGTCTGAATTCAATTTAGCTGCAAATTAGTTTTTACGATGAATGCATTTTTCTTTTTATGCTACTTATGACGCACCGAAAGAAAGTTTCATATCAACAATACGTCAAAGATTAGAGTCACAATATAACGTACTTTTTGCCTTTTAAATTCGATGAATAATAGGAAATTCAACAATGAAACTAAATATCATCCATTCACATAATCCTATCAAGGCTTTATTACACTCGCATGAAACATATTCAACCGTGACTCCGTACGCCGTCCCAAAATTTATCAAGCTCCCAACAAAAAATAGAAAAACAAAGACCCAACGCGATAAATTCCCAGCCGATCGAAACTCAGCTCTCACCCCCCCGTCAATAAAATATATCGACCCCGTCTCGTCTCCCGTAATAAAGCCGTACACCCATAGGGCCGCTATCCTCGCCTCGCCATCTCTCTCCCTCATCTGCTCGCGGGCATCAATCGGCCGGGCCGGCAATTACCTCCTCTCGCGATCCGCCCTTAACAATAAAGCCCGAATATCCTTCCGCGCTTATCGGCGACGACAGATGTACCTGCGCGCGGCGTGTGTTATCTGCCGCGCCTCGGCGCGACGCGACTCTCCTCGCGCGCGGCTTATCGGCTGTTTGCCATCCGCATATTTGTTTTGTCTGCGGCGCATTCCTCTCGCGCGCGCACCGTCTTCCGCTCTCTCACTCTCCTCCGCGAATCTCGGCCTCCCCCTTCCTTCTTTTTTTCTTTCTTTTTTTCTTTTAAAGCGATGCCGATAAGGCGGCCGGAGTCTCTTACGGAATGCAGACGCGAGGGCTTGATGATGATGACGACGACGAGGAGGAGACAGAGGGCGAGAGGAATCTGGGTTTGTTTGGAGGGTTTTCTGCGCGAGACGAGGGAAAATTAATCTGGGAGATGCTGAGATGGCGAGACTCGGCCGCTTGGGAAGGTGGCCGCAGCCGCCGCCGGGTTGAGCGATAGCATCGGGAGATGGATTTTTTGGCACTCGAGGGGAAGATTTTTGTCTTCACCGAAAGATGGAGGCTTTTGAAAAATCTTAATTTGAATCTTGGGGGAATTTAAAGAGTCGCGTAAAAGTTTAAATTTTGCTAAACTGAACGCTTTGGGATTAAAAAGGCATTGAAAGAAGCTCCGTAAATTTAATCATCTAAATCTAAAAAGTGAACGAAATTAAAAACTAAACAAAAGCGTAGAAAACCAAAGTGCCTTTCGTCGGTGTCTTTCTATTTCCACGCACATTGTTTGTAAATAAAATTTTTAAACCCGAACGTACTTTCCAACAATGACTAACAGTAAACCAAAGGCCTCGGCGCTCGCGACACGAAATAATTCCGACCGAATGATTCAATTGGCTCGCATTATAGTTTTATCGAGCCCGCCTAATTAAGCGCATTAGATCTCACTATACAAAGCTCCGTTCTATAATAATTGCCGCAATCGGGCAATTTATCTGCGGCGCTACCTGCATTATACTGGCACGGGGCGTCGTTCCTTCCTCTAATCGCTTATATACACGCGCATCGCGACGACTACACGGCAACGATCTCTGTCTCTCTCTCTCTCGCGCGTCGCTCCAATTAGCCGTCCCCGTAGACAAAGGACCCATTATCACTCAATTACGTCGAATCACTTGCACCGGGCGAATTAGAATTTATCTATGCGGCTTCATTACCGGCGTCGACGGCCCTTATATATACTATATACTCCTCCCCCTCCTCGCGGAAATGAAAGCCCGCGCGGAACGAGCGATAATAAACGGACCGCCGCCGCCGCCGCCGCTTAATTCAATTCGCCGGCGGCGCGTCGCGTTTGTTTAAACAACGTCGCGCTCAATTCTATTGTGTCCGCGGGCGTTAAATCAAGCGGTCGACTTAATTCCGCGATGCAAAGTATCCCTCCCACTCGCGCGACGCGTCAAGTAGGTCACGAGGAGGCGGCGCGTCGTTCATTCGGATGTAAAGCTGAAAACCAGCGTCCTTCCCTTCGAGCGGAGAACGCGTAAAAAAAATGGACAGCGGCGTCGCTGTGCGTATACGAGCGAGAGAGAGCGGCGCTTAACGCTTCCGCGAGTCGCGCCGAGTTCGTCGCTCGTGCGAATATGTGCACAGCGCAGTTTGAGGAATGACGAAATTGTTAATTCGCTCCTCTTTTTGCCCGAGTGCGCGTGCGTGCGCATTCCGCGAAACGAGGGTGCTAAACGGAAAACTAACGCCAATGCGAGCTGCGTCGGCGATCGAGCGCGATTTTTGGTTTATCGACTGCTGTATTTGTAGTACTAAAATTACACGATCTCCGTAGAATGTTTTTCAACCGCGGCGTGAGACGATGACTATTTTTAAACCTGAAAAAAAAAAAAAAGAAAAACGGCGACGGCAAAGGGTAATCAAAGATGCGCGCGGACGCGGAGTTGTAAATTTATCCAACGAGAATAGTTGCTGTCGCCGGGCGATTCAGTCCGTCCGCGACGAAGCGAGCGATAAATTATTCATTAAAATTCAACTAAAACAAGAGCCGTGCGAGCGCAAACAAAACGCGCACGTCCGAAACCCTCCTCTCACTTACAGCCGTAATAACCCAGCGATCATTATCCCCACACGATCATCGGCCGCGGCGCCAAACTCCGGACCGTCGTATCGGCTGCAGCGCGCGGTCTATTTTTATATATCGGGGGAAACCGCTCAGGGCCGATTCGGCGTGCGTTCCGCCCTTTTTCCGCCTGACTCGGCGACGAGGAGAGTCATCGACCGTGGCGGCGAACGACGACGGTTGACATCGGCGCGAGGTCGCGCGGTTGATCGTTGACCCTCCTCGCCGAGGAGGAGGTGTGCGCACTCGTGTGCGAGCATGAGAAGAGAGCGCTGCTCGCTCTTCCTTTTCGTTCGCGTGAAACTCGATCGCGGGTTTGAGGTTCGGCGGGAGGATGTGGGGATACGTCGCCGCGGGGTCTGGGACGTGGGAGATTTTTTGGCCGGTTTCGGGTGGAAATTGTTACATGGGATGCCGGAACGAGGTTCGATTGATTCTTTCTCGGGGGTTAAGTGGTTCGTGAAAGGAAAAGGTTGACGTTCTGAAAGGTTTTTCTTTATGGAGAATGAGAAAAATATGTTGGATTGCGCAATTAATGGAGACGGACGTTTTACAGGCGAAAGCGGGGAACGTTTCATTCAGTGCGCTATTAGTTATTAGAGGATATTGTGGGTCAATGGCAGATCTGTTAATTAGACAATAAAAATTCTAATTGTTTGAAAGACGGATAATGATGATTTAGCTTTGTTTTATGCGTTTTATAATTGTTATTATTCAGATGGTAAACAATTTAAGATATAATTTTTATTTTTCTTTGTTCTCCTGCAGGAAAATATGAAAACAATTTTAAAGGAAATAAAACTCGATTTATTTAATCGTTTTATGAATTTAAAAAAAAAGCTTTCAATGCCAATTGTATAATGCAATCTAACGCGGCGTCTGTATTTTTGTAATTCAACGTTATATTATGTGATACCACTTTATACGTACAACAGGAGCAGATGTCGGCAATTAAAAAAGTTTCCTCAACTAACCTGTAACAAAACCAAAAAAATTCGATTATTAACATACCTAAATAAAAATCAGCTCAAATTATACTTTAAAATCGAGTGCAATTTTTCAAAACAACCGCAGTATCGTCGCGTCTAAACTACTTGGCGTCGCGGCGAAAAACTGCAATTCCTAAACTCGCGCGATCAATGTCACCTTCGCCGGCGAAACAACAAAAAAAAAGCTGCAGTCGCGCTGCAAAAAGTAACCGACGCCGAGGCGCACCAGAGGCGAAGCGGAGCGCACATTTTTCCGCGAAGAGCGGCACATAATTGTTTCGCGTCTTTTTGCCGCGTCGCGTTCAAAACACGAAGGTCGGCCGTTCTTACAATCGAACGCTATACACACCGCCCCCGCGTCTATTCTTCTTTTTTTTTTTACGTAACCGAGGCACAGCGCGATATCTCGCGCGCGCGCAAAAAGCGCGAGCCTTGTTTATCGATGAAATTAGATCGGCCGGCTGTTTTTCTCCTCTCCGGTTTGCGAATTGACTGCGGCGGAGTTGTTAGCGGCGATTAGCGCTGATTTTTATGCGAGTTAGCCGCGGATTTTCAGCGTTGAGAGGTAATTTAAGTAGGAGTCATTATTCAAAACGGGCATTTACAGATTATCTTCTATCCTATGGTAAATAAAATCGACAGCTATTCATCATCCTGATAGCTAATTCAAATTCGATGAAGAGAAAAAAAACGCTAATCTCTCGAGAGCGCATATTAACAATGATTAATAACCAGAATCTTCTATTGTCGGATAAACCAAATTACAATCCACCGGCTTTTACTCATTAACAATCTATTTCCAGCCGCTCCGACGAAAACAGCGATTCTCTATCATTACGTATCAAAAGCCAAGCACGGAGAAGCCATGCCATGCACGAGCGCGTCCCGCGCACATATCGGCAATATTCACGCCACCGAGCGAAGTCCTCTAATCCAAAAGGTGTCATTGGCCAGCGTCTATACAACCGAGTGCGCGACCGGTTCGCGATTTTAAAGGCCGAGTGAGACGGAACGGAATGCGCGCTCCTCCCCCTCCCCCTCTCGCACACGCACTACAATGAGTCCGAGAGGAGAGCTTACGTAGACTCCTCGGGTATACGGCCGGCATGCGCGTGCAAACGCACGACCGACGGCCCCGCCGGACGAGGGACGATTTGCGTAATGTTGCGTTGCGGCGCGCCGAGCTGTTTTCTGCTCCGACTCCTTTTGCTTCACCTCCCCCTGCGGGTGCGGAGCCGCTCTCGATGCGCTGTACGCGCCGCTGTCGTCGGGGATTTGGTTTATAGTTTATGAGGAAAACTAGGATGTGGATTTGTTTATTCGGCGCGAAGTCCGCGGAGACGTTGGCGAGGCGAAAAAGTTACTTTTCATTCCGGATAATTGGCGGAGTGACAACTCGATTTTTTTTGTTTTTCTTTTTCAATTACGAAACCTGCAGTGGTTCGTCCGCCGAACGGTTTGATGTATCGCTGACTGTTTGGAAATTGGAGATCTCAATGCGCTTTTGTATGGCGAGCTACTTTATAGGCCTTGGTATTATTTGGATTCGAGGAAAATTGAAAGCGTCGTAAGTAAAGGAAATCTATTATGCGGACTGACGTCATCCGAGTTGGAAAGTGCTGTTTAGCTATGACGCTTGACGTTGAACCAAGTCTTCATTACTCTTCGATATTTACGACTAGGAAAAGCAAACGACTGGAATTTTGAATTTTTAATGGACGCGGAGATCTTTTTTAGAGTAGAGCGAAGCTTACGTAAACGAGGTGTAATTATTGTTTTTGTTTTCAGATCTCGATTTCGCGGGGAAATCCGATTCAAAAAAGTGCATCTCCAACGAAAAACCTAACAAGCTAAGACGTTCTCCAAGAAGTGCATAACAGCAAAGGCCGGATTTCATTTTCATGCATACATCACAAAATCCGTGGAATTTTCCAGTCGAAAAAATGTATACACATCAGCCTTATCCCTCCACAATCGATATTCTCGAAGCGAGTAGCTTCTCCATTTTTATGTGACTTTATAGCGCTCGCGCCGATATACTATTCAGTCTGGTAGGCTTCAGCCTTGGAAGCGAAAGACAGAGAGAGAGAGAGAGAGACTGGACGGGAGTGATAATTATGCGCGTCTCGCTGGCTTTTTAATGCGCACGAGGAAACCTTTGAATTCAGCTCTTCAAGATCGGATGTTAATTTTCTTATGAAACTGACCGATGTCGTATACGCGTCGACTGTTAATAAACCTTTCGGTATGACGCAAACGCCGTCGAGTTTCGACGATTATTATTAATATTTATTCGGTTAATCGGACAACTTTTCTCGCGCGGATTCACGCCCGATAAACGACGAGCTGCACGCACTGAAATACCATTTATTGGCGAGCCGCTCGACGATATTTACGTTTGTCGAAGTTGAATTCTTCCAGAAATCGGCTTTTGAAGGTAAATATTTTTGAGCGCGATATTATATCGGGTCGAATTTTCAGGTGATTCAGAGGGAGATAAAGCCGTTGACATTTATCTATTAATTGCGTACGTGGAGTTTGTGTATTCTCTGTCGTGTATTTAGCGACTGCGATTATAAATTGGGCGCTAAAACAATGACGCACCACTCGCCTCCTCTTATTATTGCTTTAGATTGTTCTTGATTTTTAATTTAACCCATTTAAATTTGGATGATAAAATTCCAGATGCCATTAGCCTGACTAAGTTAATCTGCTCGGCAAATATCTCGCTTCGAATTGTACTTCTGGGAGTATTCGCTTGATTACGATTGAGACCTTCTACAGAGTATACCTAAAAAAAAAAAAAAAAAAATCCTCCTAAAAATATTGATTTTCCGATTCTCACAAAGCGGTAAAAATAAGCTCCGTCGCCGGATTAAATCCCAAACGCCACCGCCTTTCGACGCGCTGCCAACCGTAAAATTTGACCAGTTCTTTTCAATCAAGTCTCACCGATTTGTTCGAAGCCAAGTGGGAGCCCCCAGTCATCGCGAGGCAAAGCCAAAGAATCCACCGGCATCGCGTTCCACCTACTTTTTTCAAATCATCCAACGAGTTCCCTCCGCGTAAATCCCCTTTGCCTCAGAAATTCCGGGAAGATCGATCCTCGAAGCTCCAGTTTATAGAGCCATATTTCGATATTCCTCAGAAGTCGAGAGGCCCCCCTCGCGAGCCTCCTAATAAATTCCGGCGCACTCCTCTCTCTCTCTCGGGGGGCAAAGAAAACTCGACGTCTCGGCACAGAGCTGCCGACGATCGCGCGAGAATATATACACGAAGATCGCGGCAGTAGCAGCAGCAGTAGCTTTTAAAAGGAGGACCGGCTCTCTCCGCGCGCGAGAATAGAATTCTCTCCCTTTGTGAATTCGGCCCCTTCGCCTCTTCCAAAGAAAACGCGGGGGAAGTTTCGGATATACACAAGGGCCCCGAAAAAGGTACGCTCGCCGCGTCTTTCTTAGGACTCGCACGCGCGCGCACTCGTTTGCTTGTATATATTCTCTCTCTCTCGTTGTTCCGCTACGCGCTATTGAGTTATGCGCGCGGAGGAAGTCTGTCTTTTGTGCCGATTATGCTGGCTGCTCTCCACTTACACTGCACGCGAGAGAGAGAGAGAGAGGAGGGTTAATTTAATGCCGGCCTCTCCTTTCGCTCTCTTTGTACTTCGGGCGGGAGGAGTGATTTTCTGCTTTTTGTGCGCGGGGGGATGTATTGATTATTACGTTCTAATGATAGATTGAAAGGCTTTTTTTCTTCGGCGGTCGGATCGACCGAGGCTTTGCTCGGAGAATTTTTTTTTACCCCCGGCTTTTTCTTATTGCTTTTCATTTCCGACTGCGGTCGAGGATCGGCTGTATATACGTACGAATGCTTTTCAACGTGTTTCATCTTTAATTAGTCGAATCTATTTCAGGCAGTGGGATTTCAAGGAAAATCGAAAAGTTACGGGATGGAAGGTGTACAAGATGGTGGAGGAGATATCGAAAGGTTTAACTGCATATCGACTGGTGAAATAAATTTAATTTAGAATTTCTTGGCGATAAGGTTTCCGGTTCGGTAGCAGCCGTTTTATAACGGGGGAAACACGTTTTTCAAATAAACGGTGATTTTGTAATTTTTGAAGGATTTTAGATGTTTCATTGAATAAATGCATAAATGATGTAAATAAGTGTTTTTAATGAAGTGGTAATATTTTCGAGTACTTTATTTTCAATAAAAATTCCTTTTAGAGTTAAAAAAAAAAAAATAAGATTTTAATAATTATCCTATTAGTAGCTGAATAACTGTGCTGCCTTTCATTTCAGAACTTTAATAAGATGTTAATAAGTACGCTTTGGCTGAAAAAAAAATTTTCAAAATAAATAACTTCTTCGAGTTTAGCGTCAAATTTTAACGCATAAAATCCACCGGCTATACTAACGATCAATTATACTACCGCCGCTGAGCTTAACTAGGAATAATTGTTCATTATTTTTGTAAAAATTGTTTAATCGCTTTAATGTTCCACAGCTGGCAGCCAGATAATTACACTAAATTAAAATTGCTCTTGCCAACGTCAAGTGTGAAAATTCAGGAACGTTTCATTCATCACTGATAGTGAATATCGTTGGCATTTCAGAAATGTTATTATAAATGCAGTCAACACCTACGGAGAAATTTAATAGCAGAAATTGTCACGTGCAACGACTGTTCCCGTCAAACTCGTTTCCTCCTAGAACTGAACCATTACAATAAACGTCACAATATTTTAATCGAGTGAATCAAATATTTATAAAACCCTCCTCGTATTTCCGAGAGAGAGAGAACAGCAATTTGTTGCCGCGCTCGTTATAAATCTCGACAACATTTTCTTTCAGCCTATTATTCTGCCGGTCTGTTCGAATAAACGTTATTTCAAAAGACAAAAAGGTGACTGACCTTTTCTGAGTGCCTCGCCGAGGGCGATTCAATCAATCTAATCGAAAGAAAAGCGCTTTGCCGAGGCGCAGACCGGGCAAAGCGAAACATATATATTTCCCTGGTGCAGCAGCGGGAGATCAAATATCGCTCTCATCCGCGCAAGAACAATCCCAAACTATCCGCATAATCTCCGAAAATCGCCTACGACTCTCGGCCGCCTCGCATTATCCGGCATTATCGATTCTCCCCCAAAAGTGGAAAAGCCGCGTTACGTACCCTCGGCTGCACGCGGGCAGATCTCCCTTCCCCGCCGTTCTCTCTCCGCGCGCCATATGGTGCCTCTCTCCCTTCTCTCTCTCTCTCTTTTGCTCCCATCGGCGATCGCTCCGCTCGGAACGAAACACGCGTTGTCGTCGTCGTCGTCGGTCGGTCGGCCCGCTGCTGCTGCTGCTGCAGCGCACATCAGAAACCCGATAGACGATCGAGTAAAACGAGTCCTCGGCCGCAGCGGCGGCGGCAATCTCGCTTTTATTTGCTCCTGAAGAGTCGGCGCGTAGGTATATAAGTCATATTGAAAATCGATTTCGCGCCGAGAGCGATAATATCGGATGTCGCGCCCGGCGATGCGCGCATGCACGCGTGCATCGATTTTTTCCCCGAGAACCGAGAGAGCCGCTTTTATATGACGAGCCTGAAGAGAGAGAGGGAGATAAGTGCTGCGATATTTGGCGTTCCGGGGGTATTTTCTCTTCGGCGCGGGCAGGTTTTGCGCCTTGGAAGGGGGGGGGGGGGCAGGACTTTGTTTGCCTCTTGTTGGATTGAGAGCTTGAGATGACGTGACAGGTTGGAATCAAAGGCCTGGCGAGCTCTTTTTGCCGAGGAAGTGGGTTGTTGAGGCTCGAATCGAATTATAAAAAAGGCGAGGTTTATAACCGAGCGGAAGGGGTTTTTAAACGCCATCGGCGATTCAAGGAGATTACTCGGAGGTTTAACGACGCGAAAACTCCACCTTTCGGATTATAATGCGGAGAAAAATGCCTGGCGATATCCGATACGTCTTTGATTATGAAAGTGTCTAATACGTTACGTTTAGAAATCAATCTTTCAGCTGACGATATTTCAGAGGCGCGCACAGGTTTAAAAACGATCGCTTTCCACCAACCATAAGTCATTCGAAACAAAATATCTCCTAGAAATCGGCCGCATTGTCAACGACATAAAGAAAATTGCCGACTCTTGAAATGTCGTACACTTTTAAATAGCACGCGCGAGGCGTGTCGTCAAAGAAAAATTAATTGGACGAACGTGTCGCAGGTCGAAATTCCTTCCCGTCGCGGGGCCTGAATTCGTGGTGCGCGCGGTGCGCCATTGTCGAGCCGATTGTGAGAAATATGCGCGCAGAAGCGAGGCGACGAGCGAACATATGGTTTCCGTGTCCTCGCGCATCGACAAAGGACCCGGCGACGGGTTGAAATAAAAAAAAGAAGAATGTGCAAGAGAGAAAAGAAACGCGCCGGGCCAGACAAAAACGAACGAGATGCACAGGCACCTATATTACGCACAAAGGAGCGATTTTTGCGTGAATAACAGCGCGACATATTGTGTGCGCGCGGCTCTCCTCCTCATTGTCGCGCGGGAGAGGAGATAATGTAAAGCGCGCGCTCTCGAGAGGAGCGGGAGGAGGAGAGAGGGACGGAGAGAAAATTAGCAGAATTTTCCACTCCTTTCTAGCTCCTTATCTCATTAGCGGCGCGCGGTAATCTCGGTGCCGTGGCGACCGTAACAACGATAAAGCCAATAGCGGCTAATAATGATCGCGGCCGTATATGCGAGTCGACTTTTCTACGACTTAATTGATCAATTAGTACGGGGCGTTGCGCGCGCAATTTTTTATTTTACTCTCTCTCTCTCTCTCTATTTCTCATATAGAAAGCGAAACCGATGCAGCACTGTGCGGTCGCTTAGAGATAACTCTCGCGACGGTGATGTCACATCGGAGACGCGATGAGTAGCCGCGGAGATATTTATACGGGCTTGCGGGAATGATAGAACGCCACTCGTGCCTGTGCACCAACGTGCACGCGGTTAAATTTAGACGGGACAAAACAATTTGTTGGCTGAAATCACTTACGGCGCGTACGGAGAGCGTGTAAAGAGCTTGAGTACAGCGTTGTGTAGGAAATGAGATTTTTATGATAATGTACAAGGAGCGCGACGACTATTAGCCGGATTTGCATATAAATGGCGTTTTGTCGATATCACAAGGTTGCAAGTCGTTTATGCGAAGAGATATATAATAAAGTGCTTTTAAAGTGGCGCGCGATTATTAAAAACTGTAACAAATAAGCGGCATTTCTCAACGGTGACAGTAAAAACTGTATCATACAATTCCTTTCGTTCCATTCGAGCGAAAGCACTCCGTGAAACTCGACGGAAATACCGGTACAAAGTCGAAAAATTCTCCCGACGTATAAACGTCGACGTTTTCAAAAGTTTCAGAAGCAACTCCCCGCTTCTCCCTCCCCCATTGAAAGCCGAGCCGCATTACTGAATGCACGTGAAAAAAAATCTCGCAGCGAGACGATAATCAGCCCCACGCAACCCTCAAAGGGAAGGGGGCCCCGCCGCCGTCTTTCTAAAATATCGAAAAAGAGCGCGCCGCCGTGTGTCTTGAAAGGCCGGCCCGAGTTCCTCGACGACAACCTGTTGCGCCAACAAGAAGCCGCACACACGCGAAATTCCGAAAAAGTCGCTTCCTCCTCCCTTTTCTTTTTTTTTTTTTCTTCCCTTCCCCTTCTCGTATACCCGTGGAGACGCGACAACAACAGCTCGGCAGGAGCGCCATCACGGAAAAGTCAGGCCTGTGTAACTGCCTTCGTCACGGGCTGCACTTTTTTTTTTTTTGGTCGGTGGAGGCGGCCCGGGAGAAGTTTGGAGCCGAGAGTGTTCTGTTTTGGCTGCTGCGTCCCGAGGAGGAGGCGTGCTTTTTACGGGGTGCGACAAATTCCTGCGCGACGGCGAGAGAGCCTTGAGCTATCGACGTTTTATGGGAGTTTAGTCTGGCGCGGGAGGCGGCTGCGAGAAAGCCGATGGGAGAGAGAGGGGTATATAGGAGCACTTGAGGCTTCGAGTATTTTAGAAATGTATGTTTAGGATCTGGTGGATTTATTTTTACAGCTTTTCGATAGCCTTGAAATTTTTTTGTGTCGCGAGGAAAAGTCTTTTCGAGAGCAGGCCTTTTTTTTTATAACAGTTACTCTCTAATGCGATACAGCCATTTATGTTTTATGTGTTTGAAGAGAAAATGTCGTTGGGAAGATTTGAAAGGAATGTTTTTCTGACTCCGATACATTTTCCGTTCATAAAAATACATTTTCTCTCCAATACCGTACTCAAATTCTCTCCTTTTATTTAACAAACAAGTTTGTTCAACTAAAATCTTTCCGGCGCCTGCCCGCAAAAGATACAGGCATAAAACGCGGAAGCTCGTATAAAAGCAGAGCGCATAGCTGCAGGAATGCAGAAAGCAAAATTTGCCGAGCGCCGCGCGAGAGAGCCGATTAACTACTCGCACGCTTATCATATCGTCTAATCATCTTGATACAGTACTTATCTCGATTTTTACCGCGGGGCCTCGTACACGAACGCGGCGGCAATCCACTTCCCAGAACTCTCGTCTCTCTCTTTTTCCCCGCATGCCATCATACACACATCTCGAAAGAGCTGTGCTCTCCTCTCCAGATAATTCCCTCTCTAAGTACACACGAGCGCTGCATGCACACACACACACAGAGAGAGTCGCTCGATAAAAAGAACCACTCGCGGCGGCATTTCGAACGAGAGAGAGAGAGAAAAAAAGAAGCCGCGGCCCCGCGCGCGCGGATCGAGATAACAAGAGCCTAGGAGAACAAAAAGGGAAAGCGCTCTCGGGTCGCGTGCGCGAACCGGGAGAGCGCAACGTACATCTCTCTCGGGACCACGAGAGAGAGAGAGAGAGAGAGAGAGAGAGGTTGGCGCCGCACGAGGACGGAAGAAGACGACGACACGCCGAGGGAGCAGGACGACGACGACATGCCGGGGGACGCGCGGAACGATTCGCGTGGCTTGAAAAAAAGAAGCCCGAGGGGACACGAGAACGACCCCCTCCCCGCGCGGCTGCTGGCCCTGCGGGACGGAGAAGGAAGGAAGTGCACCGAGGAGGTTGCTGCACCTCGGCTATCGGCCCCCGACGTCATTTTCGGATGTATAACGTCGTCGATGGGAATTACGGCTTTATGATTGCCCCCTGGGCTGTTCGGGGAAATCAAATAGAGACAGTTGGACGTCTTGTTCGGGGGACGCGGCGGCGTTAATTGCCTGTGAAGTTTGTCGTCTTCGTAAAACGTTGATAAGTTGTGAGAATCGACGTCGATTCAGCCCCGTAAAAAGTTAATAAGCAAGCAATGGCGCTTCGATATTTACTCCGAAGATTCGTTACAAGTCGTTAAATTACGGCGTTCAAGCAGCGTTTACCTCTGAAAATTTTCCAAACATTTGTATATATCCATCAATCGAACTTTCAATTTACGGCAAAAATGAAAAAGTGAAAGCCTCGTCTTTCCCGAAGATTTCAAAACATCTTAATTGTGCGCCATCCCATTCTGCTGCCACAATGACTCTGCAGAGTAAACCCCGCGCGCTTCATTTATAAACCTCTGTTTATGCAGGTGAGAACCCGAGGCCTGAAAAGCGCGCTTTTCCGCGAAGAATGAGAACGCACAACAAGGAGGCGACTGCGTTATACCACCCTGCAACAGGAAGAACGAATCGACGCCCCCGGAATCCGGACCTACGCCTAAACTTTAATTTCCAGCCTCTTACGTCGAAAAGACAAAGCCGCCGAGGCGCAGGGAAAAGCATCGGCACGAGAGAAAATAAAAAAAAAGGGGCCTCGACTCGGCCCCGGCGGGAGGTCCGGTCTCGTTTTCGGGGCCCCTGAGAGTCGCTCGTTGCGGTTTGCTGCGAAAATCCTCTCTCCTCGGGACGTCCCGTAAATTGCCGGGCTGTCACAACTCGAGTAAATGTTTAGGAGATCCTGCCGCCCGTGTTTTTACCCTCCGCTGCTCTTTTTTCCGTGTCCTTAACCTAAGTCATCCTCCTCTCCTCGGAACTGCGACGAATTAGCGCGACAGAGTTTCTTCGTCCCGGGCCGAAGGACGACAACGACGACGACGAAAAAACAAAAGGCCCCGCGGGGAGAGCGTCGATTAGCTGAAAACGAGGCTGGATTTATGGGTAATAAAGGCTCTCGAGGAGAGAGACTCGCGCCGATATGATGATTGAGAGCGGGCCGATGGAAAGCGACAACTTCCGCCTTGTGGCTTCCTTCTCAATGGGATTATATGGTAATAAACGGCAGCGCCGCGAGAGAGGCTCCGTGATGAATTGAGTGTGCAGTCGGACGGGCTTCTTTTGACGCTGCGAAGGGATTACGGAGGTGGATATTTTTTTATTGAGCGAACGCGATGGGCCCGAGAGACAAAGCGGGACGCGGCTGCCGACACGTTCGGGATGGAAGAGTCGAGTAATGATGATAAAGTAGCGCTGCATACTTGTTGGATATGTAATTTGTGCGGGGAATAGGTATTTATACGCTTAGTTGAGCCAATGAGTTTTGTTAGGAAAAGGCATGAATGGCTTTCGGTTGCTGCGCATAAACTATTCGTATGCGCATGTTCTCTTCTTCATGTTAAAAGATACATAATGTACAAAGGTACTATAGAAAATTACCGTCCGGCAAAGCGGTCGCAGTCTGTCAAAAGAACTTGCGTGTATTTATCTAAAAATCTTTGCAAAATACTGTTTAATGTACGACTCCGTTATTAAAATTCTTTTTGGATCTGCATCGGTTGATGAATGCTTTACCGAGCAATGTTTCATACGCCTCCAATTTTTTTAGATCCTTTGTACACGCTTTAGGTTTAACGTTCGCGAGTACGTACGCAAATGCAAGTGTATTTAAAATATTTAAAACATTTTTAGATAATGCGCCAAGCAAAACGTGACCTCCGCTGTCCTCGTTACTTAAACAATGAAGCTTTAAATACTCTCACGGCGGCGTCCAATTACGTAATCAGTTTGGAACAAACAAAGCTCCTTCGAGCAAACAAAAACAACAAAAAAAAAAAAAAACCTGTGCCCACCAACGACGAGCCGCTCCTAATCCTGAACGGCGCCTAACGAACTTATCACCCATCACGAATTCTCGAGCGGTCGCCCACAACTTCCGGGTCGCGCGAAAAGCCCCCCCTTCCCCCCGTTGACCGTGATATCCTCTATTCAAATATTAGTCCCTCCCGAGGAGGAGGCGAGCGAGGATATCTCCGTATCCCGCGTGTGCATTGTCCGCTCTCTCGGGTGTATACATATATTTTTACCGACTCCTCTCTCGGTACACGTATAATGCAGGTTCTCGCCCGCGCGCGCCCGCAGCAGCAGCCGCGGCGGATCTCGACTTTCTATCTGCTCGTGAGTGCGGGGCCGCGAGCGAGCGAGCGCGCGGTTTATTCATACGTACGCGCGAGAGCGAGAGAGAGATTTCGAATTGCACTTCGCCGCGGCGCGCGGGATATTATTCATTCGGGAAAAATCCCCGTCTGCTTATCGAGCGGCGAATAATCTACAATTTGTCGAACGTATATACGTGTACGCGCGACGCCTCGAGGAGGCGCGGGAGAGCCGCGCGCACTCCGCGCCGCCGCCTTGTATTATTTATGAGAGAGATTCGCGTGCGCGCTTCTCGAGGGAGAAGCTGCCGAACGAATGTGCAGGCGATTTTTTTTTATATACGGAGATCGACCAGCGGGAGAGAGAGAGAGAGAGAGACGTGTTTTGAAGGTGCAAGCTGGCTTTCCGCGTGCGAGCCGGGCAAAAAGGGTAAACTGGGTCACGGTGGCTTTCTGATCTTGAAGTGCGCGGCTTTTTTGCCGCTACAAGTATAATAAATAGGAAGTTGCGCGGATAGTTTGCCGTTTTTTCGCTGTCTTATAACTCATTTAAAAAGCGATTACTCTGGGAAGTACACGGCTTGTTGCGCAAGAGAATACACTTTGGCGCGCGGCACAATAAACCTGATTTTTTTTAAAATTCAGGCTATTGATATGCGGCGAGCGCGAGCGTAATTAAGCTCTAAAAATAACTTTCTCCCGCCGCAATTTGGCGCGTGACATAATTATTGTAATGCGGCGGGTGTATTATTATATACACCGCTGACCGGTGAACCGAAAGGAAAACCAAACGTCGCGGCTGCAGAATCACGGTGAGTCATTCGCGATCATTAATTTCGACCAAAAAAGGCTTTCCTCGCGCGATGGCGGAACGAAGAGAGAGAAAAAAAAAAACAAGCGACCGCGGAGAGGAGGGAATCGGTTTTTCGAGCGGAAAGGCCCTGAATAAAGTGCCTACTTGTGATTCACGGCGCGGGCAGTCGTTTGACTTGATTACTGTTAAAGTAGGCAATTCGAAATTTTCGGTCGGAGATGCCAAATTTTCATCAGTACTAAGAGACTTTCTAAACCTATTACTCGTTTTAAAATTGACCTTTAAATTGTAAAATTTTTTTTTTTTATTTAGTTAAGAAAATGTTGAAGGTTCAAAACCTACCGGACAAGTGCAAGTTTTAGGAAATGTAAATTGGCAAGGTATGGTTTGTGCACATATTAATTGATACCCACTTTAGCATTGATGAAATTTATATATAGATATATATCGGACTATGCTAAATTGTGCACAATTAATATGTGCACGATTATGTGTACAAACCTTGCCTGTAAATTATCGAGTGTCGGCGAGAATCGAATAGAAATATTCTTATTGGCGAGATTTTAAGAAAGCAAATACGTAAAGGTATTTGAACACTGTTCTTATCTGTGGTGATGTGCGTAATACTTATTTTTGCCTTTTAAGTGCAAAAATTACAATACTTCTCAAACAAATATAACAAATATTTTTTTTTTTTTTCAAAATCATGCAACCACTGCAAGTGACTAAAAGAACAAATTCGGTGTTCATAAATTTGCGTATTATTTTTTAAAATTATTTCGAGTTTTAGAAGACTCCATTAACGTAAACGCAATAAATATTCAACGCGTCAATCGTGGTTTTAAATTTCCATTCGCTGGTTTAGTAATGAACATCAACTATTGTTTCTTCTTCCAGATGTAAAATTTGAAACCGCAAATCAAACAATCCGAAAGTCATTTAAAAAAAAGCCAATCCCCCTAATCCCTCAAAAGAGAATTTCGGGAAAAGCCGGCCATAAGCGCCGTTTTCCCAGCGGTCTATTAAGGCATTCCAAGCCCATCGGCTCATTTCCAAATCCTCGAATTCCAGGCCGGATAAAAGGCACACACACCTTGCCGCGCCCGTTCCCTCCCGAAAGAGTCGAAAAAAAAAATAACAGCTGAAACAGAAACGTCTCTCTCTCTCTCCTAAAAGAAAAAAAAATCAGCACCTGAATCAAGAGCCCGGCGACGCTCACTTACGCCGCCTCGGCGCTGCTCGTACGTGCAGTCCGTCATTAATATTTATACGACTGCCTAGGCCGCGAGGAACGTCGCCTGCGCCTGCATCGGCTCTGTTTACACTGGCGATAAACCGGGCGCGCGAGTTATCGCGAGAGAGCGAGCGAGCGAGCTATACAGGCGAAAGGGGGAGCCGCGCTCGCGAGCGAGCGGAATATTCCTGTTTTGCGCGAAAATGAACGAGGTGCCGGAGATTTTCGCGATGATATACGGCGAGAGAGAGAGAGAGAATTTTTCGAGGCGCGAGGAAGAGGAGGCTCCGCCGCTGCTGCTGCCGGCGCGCGACGTGCTCCTTTTTTTTGCGCGCGCCGCGACGGAACGACGACGGAAACGTTCGGGAGAGTGATTTAATGCCTTTTTCGCGGCGCTCTCTTATCTCGGGAACTTTAATTGGCGATGATTGATTCGATTTGCTCGCGCTGTGATTTCGCGGGGCCGATCCCGTTTTTCGAGACCTTTTTTTCGCAGGGGAGGGGGGGGGGTAAACGAGGCTTTAATAAGAGGATGCGACGCGGCTCGACAATGAGGCTCGCGCGCGAGGCTTCTTTTTCGAGAATTGCGCAGTTATAATCGCGCGTTATACGTCGACTGCTAAGTTTACCTGGTATGACATCGGTATTTTACGCAAGTGTCGTATTTTTAGCGCGATTGCGGAATGCGCATTGGAAACTATTCTTTGAATATTAAAATTTTTTTTCTCGCCGGCGAAGCGACGTTCGCGGGTGCAGCGCGAGTTTGAACCAACTTTTCTTCGCTAATTTTGCGGATTAGAGAGCTAACGTTTATTTCGCCGAACAAATGGGGTTCGAAAATTCAAGGAAGGCAAAGTTATAATCCCTCGAAGATTCGACGGAGACGAAAATTCGTGTCTGCGCGCGATTAATATTCAGAACACATATTTCGGAGCCGTCGTCGAACGTACACTTCCGACTCATCGCCTTTGCCCGTTCGGTTTTTCAGAGAAATATTTTACGGCCTTCACACCGTTAAAATCCCGTGCGATTAAATCAGTCGAGTACTAGAACCAGTCGTTATGCTGACCTCGTATTTGCATTTATTCAGTTAAGACACCTTTAAGAACGGGATAAGCTTACACACCAATAAAATTATTAGCATAAGTACTTATAGATTTTTCAAGTGTATTTTTTAATTTTATTTATAGCACAATTATTTAAAAAGTTTGAATAAACGCATAACTCAACTAAACTAGACTATTGCGTTCTATTTTAAACTTCTAAATTATCGAGGTTACCAGATAAGTGTGTGAATTACGTTATTTAAAATTGTAAATGAAAAATAATTTATTGTCATTACCGCGGCAAACGCTAAAAAAAACAACGAAGTTTCTGCACTTTCTTACACGTTTTTCGAGCAATTTACTATTCAACCACTTCAAGACCGCATTAGAAAATGTTCACCTCAATCTGTAATTATATAAAGGTGCTTCCGTCAAAGCTCGATAAGGTTAAATCAATAAAATAACGATAAGCATCTCGGCTCCGATGTCAAACGTACGAACAGAGAAAAGAGTTCGATCGCTAAAATTCACGTACGCTGTATCTCGACGTTCGCATCGACAAACTGATTGAGGCGCGGGTTATTATCAGCGGCGTTCGCGGCTGGTATCATTGTCATTCTTTTTTTTTTAATACGACACGCCGCGGAATCGGGACCCGGATTAAAGAGCAAATTTCTGCATAAACATTCGTAAATCACCGCGGCGTCGCGCGTCGCTGTTACATAGTTGCAGCCAGTTCTTTGTGAAGGAAAGAAGCGCGATTTTGGGTGCAATGAATCTTGGGATGGAGAATAAAAAGAATATATTGTTCACTCTTATCAGTTACTGCATAAGACAATCCTCCCCGCGTCACGATGATGGATGGGATATTAATGAATCATAATTTATATTGTCGAGCCTCGTAAAAACTATCTTTTCACGGGTTTTGCCTCACGACAACTAAAATAGCAGCGATCAATTTTAAAAACATTGCTCCACGACGGCACATTCTTCTTCATCCCGAGAAAATTAGTGATTGAAAATTACTAAACTAAAAATAAAGTTTCCCAATCTCTCTCTCTCTCTCTCTCGCTGCTAATTACCCAAAATTTTAACGAGACCGACGCCCGAAGCATCGACGCAGCTGTCGCCTCGGAGCTCCGCGGGAATAATAATTAGGGAGAACATCTTCGTAGAAGAAGAAGCGCATGTAAACACTCACGGGCGACGTTATCTCACGACATGCACGGAAAAGAATCCCCAATGACGAAACGCCGAGACGACGACGACGAGCGAGGCTTTAAAAGCAGGTAGAGGATTTTCGTGTGTGCGCGCATCTCGCGGACCTTGGAACCAGCGCTGGTCTAGTTTCATGTAGAATTTGGCACTCCCCTAGATCCTAGTGAGTGCCAAGCAGTCAGCGCTACAGG
>JAWWEO010018882.1:0-19578 GCA_035582975.1 Ormyrus labotus | reverse complement strand
AAAAGTCCTTTCGATCAAAAAATTTTCGACCAAACGTCCGTCGATCAAAATTCCTTCGATCAAACGGTTTCGACAAAGCGTCCTAGAACCGTGGTATTGCCGCTTCGGGCACTTTCTCGCACTTTTTTCGTATTTTTGAAAATCCGGCATCTCATTACGGCTTTGGTGCAGCCCTGGTCTAGGAAAAATATATGGAAAACTTTTTACAATCTGGTCTCCAGGTTTATTACGGAAGTAGCACTGGAAGGTAGTGGCCACCTAGCGGCCACTTTGCTAAAGTTTTTCTCAGACTTTCAACAAAATTATCGCAGGCAATTTATTTATTAATTTATTTGTAGTGTGGGAGTGTTCAGAGCGGCACTACCGCCACACTATTTTGCCGCACCGGCACTATTGCCAGACCACTGCTGTACAAAACATTTTTACATTTTTTCACATTGTTACATAGAATGGAATAATTGTTATTATTTGAGTGAAAAAGATTAATTATTCAGTCGCGAATAAATATCATGAAGACAGTATTTTACCCTGCCTAGTAGAAATTTTTGCGTTTGGTCAGACCAAAATTTAATGCAACGTTCTTTGGTTAGAATTTTTTATTTTAAATTAAATTTCATTAATCAACAAGTCTTTTACCAGTGCTTCTGCATTAAATTAAAACGTTCTAAGTTTATTGAGTTAAAAAAGGGAGAAAAACTTATTTGATAACATCCAGTTTGCAATTGTAAAGCACCAAAAAATATTCAGTTTTTGCCAGAAAGAAATAAAAACAAACGCCCTTATTGTGTCCAGGTGAAAAAGTGCTCTTAATAGTTCAAACTAATGGGCGATTGTTAGCACGAACACAATTAAGGAGAAATGAAAATCGTGTACTTTGAAGAAGTAACAAACTTGAAATATGCTTGTCTAAAGGTAGGAAGTTGGCGACCGAAAGGGAAGGAACAAAAGAAAGTATTAAAATCCTCCAAAAGAGAGCCGTAACGCCGCAATTTCGTCCCTTTTTATTTACACTTTTTCCTTTCCGCCGCTCGACGCATTTCCTTCTTTCGTTTTCCCCCCTCTTACCTCCACAGACGGAGGAAAATCGGAGTGTCCTTTCGGGTCAGTTGGCTTCCTGACCGCGCGTGCGCGCGCGCACCCGCGAAGATTTTAAGCGACGCGCGTCGCTTTGTAAAAAGGGAGAAAAAAAACGAGGTGTACAACTGCGGCCGAATTTAGCCCGAAGAAATTTCCCGCTGGCTGGGCATACGACCGGCGACTTTCCCGCGGCTTTTTCCCCCCGCCGATTTGCGGACGAGACACGCTGCTCCCGCGGCTGTTTCTCCTCTGCGCGCTTCTTTGTCGCGGTCCTCTCTCTTCTTTTTTTCTTCCTCTACCGCTGCGCCTTCCTTTTTCGCAGTTCGAGTGAAATGCTTTTATTATGTCGTCTGTTACAGTCATTGTTCCGGCTTGGCTTTTGACGTTCTTCTCGTTTTTTACATTTTACGCCGATTTTTATGACTTGTTAGATTCATTAATTGTACGGAAAAATACAGTTTTTTTTTGGTGATTCGTAATATCAAAATTGTTAAATGATAACATTTTTATTTTACTATAAACTTTGCTGTAAAATTTTTACTTTTAAATGAAATCGTGACTACAATTCATTTAAAAATTTTACCTGAAATTTTCGATTTTCGAATATTAATAACTTTCACTATTGCTTTTTGTAAAAAACATGCAGTTTGAGTGTTTTATTACTTTTTGTATACACACATACCAGAATTCATATCTATTTCATTCTTTTTATATTATATTTGAATTGTCCTTTTCATCGATCCTTTTCTGTGACCGGTTAATTTGAGTTTTACAAAGCTTTCAATTGTAGTATTGAAAAGAATATTGCTAGATTCTATTTAGCCTCAAAAAACGGAATACTTATATTTGTCAAAACAATGATTCCGATTATTTTTCCTCATCTAATCTATGTTTAAATTCGAATAAAATATCAAGTCTCTTTTTCCATAACCGCTCAATCAAAACTCTTTGATAGCATAATAAAAAGATCATTACACTTATCAAAGCAGTTTTTTCCGCAACAATAATATCAAAATTACTGAGCTTTGTCGAAGAATTTCGCCCCCAGCTTTTTCTGCATTTCCTATAACCTCCTCTTAAAGAAAAAGCTCGCAATTTTTCGTCAAGCTCGCCTCTCAAGGCAAAGCAGAAGGAGGATTTGTTTCGTGCACGATTCAATCTGCGATGAGAAGAATGGGACGGAGGAGAGAGTCGGCGGCAACGAGCAACAAAGCAAAAGTTAAAGTAAACACGCCACGATGTACCTGACATAAGAGTAAACCTGCGAAATCGCGGACCTTCAAAGGCTTTTGTACGCCCGCTTCTCCTCGTCGGCGAGGCCTGACGACAGAACACTTGAATTTGCAAAGAGTGCGGAATGAGAGAGGAAAAAAATCGCTTTCGAACGTACCTTTGTGTTTCTTTAAGAAAGACCTTTCGTTTAGACGTTTTAAGAAATAAAAATTTTGGGTTAATAAATTTAGTGCTTTAATAAATAGAAAAATAAAATAATCTGTTTGAGAAAGTGTAGAAAGTATTAGTAAATTGATGCAATTCTGCAAAACTGATGAAAAATTTAATTACCCTTCTACGAGAAATTAGTGAGGAAAATCATTAAATTTATCTTAATTATTTTACGTTGATTCCCTTGAACTCTTTGAATCAAAAACTACGTTTTTACCAAGTTTTAATTAAAACTCACTGTATTGAAAACTTCAGAGAAGTGGAAGGTTCACTTTTGAAGGATAAAAAGTTGGTAAAAAATTTATAATAAAAAAGAAATATAAGTTGGTCTTTGATAAAAAGTTAAAAGTCCTCCCGGTCAAGTTGTTTCTACGAGCAACTAATCAAAAAGTAAAAATCAACGGAATTTTGCTAAAAATCTCAATTTTATATCCAGGCTGGTAAAAAATGCAGAAAATTTGCAGAACCTCGTAGCATTTTCTTTTTTCTTTTTTTTTTTTTAATGGACACAGTCACGTTTCGGACTAATCAAGCGAACAGATATTTTCAATGCAACCAAAGAATTTTAATCTGTCGACAAAGAGACCTTAATACATTAGTACGTATTGCTCTGTGATGCGGTTCACATTCCGCTTTTATAATGTCGCGACAATTTGTTTTTCTGCTCTGTTCCTATCTCCCGTGGAATTCGGTCTTCTCCATCCGATATTTCTGCACAAACATGGTATTATGTGTGGTATTATATGAAGGAAACATGGAAAAATGTTGTGTTGTACAATTTAATTATTGAATCGAAATTACTGAATGGAAGTATTCTAGATATTCTAAACACTGTTTTTGAAAAAGTAATAGTATATCTGATAATGTGTCATTTGCAAGGTTACATTTTAAACGTTCATGTAAAATGTAATCGCCGACGATTACTTCCAGAGTTCTAAAATACATTTAATTTCTCAAACAAGCCGATGCATAACACATTAAAGTCTCTTTTAGAGATTTAATTTGTGCAAAAGCTGAAAGCTTTTTTAGAAAAGTATGAATGTGAATGTACGATATTTTCATATAAAATATTTAAATACTGAAATTTCTAATTAAACTTAAGTCCTACAAAACCATTAAAAATCAGAGCCACTATATCACCAACAAAACAACCGTTCAGCAATAAAATATTAATCGATTATAAGAAGTCACAAAAGACGATTCTTCCTCGAAAACATTCGAGAGAGAGAGAGAGATGCTATCCGAAGTTATACGAAAGTTCGCTTATTCCATTCCGAAGATCAATGATTCATACATAAACTCCGACTCCTGCCATTATTACAAATCTTGATCTCTCATCCAGATACGTCGCTAACTCGAACGTAGCCAAACGGGCTCCTTCCCCTCCCCGGTCCGCGCAAAAATACAAAAGAAGAGAAAAAAAAAGGAGCGGCAGAGGGAGGAAACTGGCTCGCAATATCATCGTCGACGAAATATCTTACTCTCCGGGCCAGATTAATTCGATATCACGAGCTTCTGCTCGCGCATACAGAGATATATATTGTTTACCCCATCTCGGATGTCGTCCTCCTGTAAGTTCGCCCAGCTGTGCGGCACAATAGAAATCTGGCGGTTCATCGAGAGAGGCTGTATATCGATTTCATATTTCGCGTACGTACGCGAGCGGCCGGCATTGTGTGTGCGTACGTGATCATAAAGCTCGCGGATATACGCCGAGTTTTTTCGTTCCCCCTTTTTTTTTCGTCCACTCTTTCGCCGTATACTCATCATTCCGAGGTTCGTTTGTTTCTCCCGTCTTTCCGCCATCTCTCGGATTGCCGGCTGGAGGAACTTCGACTCGCGGATTCGCGGACGTGCGGGTAAAAGCTCTTTCGGAGGAGGTTACGCGCATCAAGAGAGCAAACTTTGGACATTATGAGTTTCGAGATGTGTCGTCCGAACTTCATATTAAGCTTCCACCCTTTTCCTCTCTGCTTTGTCTTTTATGTAACGAGTTTACTTAAAGCTTTTCGAATGCGGTTTGGTTTAATCAGTCTTTCTGGGAAATATAAATACTGCATAACTGGGTAAAAGCACGGCACTGGCACGCAAGTACATTGTATGGCTGACTGAACTTGGTCTCTACTACTCAAACTCAAAACAGAAAATATTATCAAGTTCTGTTTTAACGATATAAGTCGTTGCAAATTCTATATTAATATTTTAGATTTTCACCGTCTTTCACAAAATTATTATTATTTTGAGAAACATTTTTTTCTTCCAACCTAAATCAAAACTATTGAATTCATTTTTATTATTAAATACCACCGCTTGAAAAATACTTTTTAAATTCTACTCCCTCGTGCAGTAGTGACGAACGACCACAATATTAATGGATGCCCCCTTCCCAGACTGAATAAAGCACTTTTTCAACGACGCATGTAAAATAGTTTTTGCGCTCGCGGGTAGTTTTAGTCTTATGTCGGAAATTCATGTCTCCCGTCCGGATATGGCTCGCGAAAGAGCCTCGCAATGGCCGGCAATTTCGAGCGAAGAGCCGGCCATTTATTTCTGACACGCCAGACTCTTACCGGAAGCGGGAGAGTCGCTACCGAACTTTTTTACTCGGCCCGCAATGACGCGGATTACATGATCTTCCGGCATATTCTTTTGACAAGCGCCGCCGCGAGCGAAGGGGGTCTTGAAATTTCACCGATTCTTTACTTTCGTCCTTTTTATTATCTCAGAAATAGAAGCCATTAATTCTCGTTTTAAGTCGTTGAGTCTTGTGCAAAACATTTCTATCTTACGTTGAAGAGCTGACTGAATTAAAAGAAGAAGTGAAAGTAGTAACGAAGCGCGAATTATCCTAGCGAAATTAGAGATCATCGGATGCACGATTTCTACGTGTCCAATCACTCACGACGCTATTTCCAATGTATTTAGATGTAGCCGGCATAATTGCAAAGCGCTCCAATACGCGCTTTGCAATGCATTTGCGATCACTACCAAGAATTCGCAGTCACGCGCTAACGAACAGAATTCAGAACGTGATATTCTTTTAATAATTTTTAATGAAAAGCTTTGAAGTTCTTGTTCCCAGATTAACATTCGATGTAGTTTTAAAAAAGTGATTAGGATTATTGTTGAACTAAAATGCTTTAAAGAGTATTCTAATTTTAAATACTTTTGAGGCTGAAAATTAAGTTAAAAAAACAAACAGTAACATATTGACGTAAATAATGCTTTATTAATAATTCATCATGTTCAAGTGATTTTTAGAGTTGATTAATTTATGAAAAAATATACATAAAGCACACAGAAAGCTCGCGACGCGGGTCAAAAAAATCTTTCAACGAAATTGAAAGAAAAAAAATTAAACATTACAGATCAGCTTAAAAACCGTCAACATTCGAGACACGCGCGCATAACAATTGCAAAATGTTTTTCAAATTCATCCTCCATAAATGCACGCGCTCTCCTGCGATCGAACGGAGGTTACGCTCGAAGTAAACGATTAATATACGCAGCACACTTTTCATTAAAGCGGGAATAAAATTTAAATAAATTCAGCCTGAACATGCCGCGCGGCGGCGGCAGCGGCGGCGGCGCGCACAGAGCTCCTCGCGTCGAGAGCGAAGCAGTAGCTCGGAAAAATCGAGAGCGCGGAAAAGTGGAGCGGGCGAGTTTCTTTTTTTTTTTTCATTCCGGGAAATCGTCACCGCCGCCGCGAAGCCCTTGGCGAATAAATTGAATTAAGAGAAATGGGCTTGGCCTCCTAGGCTGCGCGGGAGTTAAACATTGGCGCCTCGGTTATTTGCGTCGAATTGTCTCGTCGTCGGCGCATCGGTCCCGCACGTAGGAGCCGAGGAGTTCAATTCCGCGGGGACATTTGCACTTGCCAATTTTCACCGTAATTGTTGCCGCCGTCGCCGCCGCCGCCGCCGTCTCTGCGCTTCGGTTCGCTTACTTATTGCGCATTTTAGATAAGCCTAGACGGGGAAAGCTATTGATTGGCGATTCGATTAATGGTTGCGCGGGTACATTTTAGCATCGGTTCTGCAGAGGAAATAATATTGATTAAAGGTGGTTTAAGGCAAAATGGATAATAGCGTTAGAGCTTTTAGAAAAGAATAGAGCTGCGTTCGAGTCGATGGATTCGTGAAATCGATGCTGTGGTTTTTTTTTTTTAAATTTTCAATCTCATTCGTGAGTTCTTTGAGAAAGAATAGAGAGACTTTTTGTTCATTCTGAAGCGTTCTAAAAAAGTAAAAAGTACTGGAAGGTCACGCTGTGTGAAGATCACGCAACACCGAGCGATATATGGCACAAAACAAATATATAGATCGCGTAAATTAAATAACAAACGTAAATCTGAAATTTTTGCCGTAATTAATGTTTTAATGAGAATCGCGAGGTTTTTGTTTTAAAAACAGATAAATTTTGAAATGCGAGATTGACTGATCTAGGTTATTCCAACGAGTTTTAGTCTAGGTGTAATACTAAACTGAACAAAGTTTTGACGATGAGAAAACTCAGTCAAAGCTCTAGGGTTACTAAGAGACTAAGTATTTGGTAAATAATCAAATAAACTGTTGATATAAGAGCACAAAGTTATTATGGAGAACCTTATAAATTACTATATAGTTCATAAAATTACTTCCTAAATTCCTTTTTATATTTAGAAATTAATATTTTTAGAATATTAATATACTTCAAAAACCCTAATACTTGATAACTCTTCAGCAAACGCAAACTTTATGGAAAAATCTGCTAAGCTCCAAAAATTAATCAAAGCCAACTCTCTGGCCACCATTACAAGCAAGCACACGCCACACCAGCCATATAGCCTATATAACCGAACTCGGCCCGGCTCATCCCTCTCCGGCCGACCGACATTAAGAAGTTCGATAATGATCCGCGGGACATAAACGTAAATCTTCGATTTTTTTTTTTTCGCCTTTGACAAACGAGCCATAACCCGGAGGGGCCTTTATCGCGCCGGATAAAAGAGGCACTCGGCACTTCATCCGTTTAACTCGCCGGGCGGACTTTCGGTCCCGCGCACGCGCTCGCCTAATGTAACGAGGTCGTCGTTATGCACGCTTAAATCCAGTCCGAATTGCTTTGTGACGGTAATGACCGATTTAATTCCTCGACGACGGGGCTCCACTGCTGTCTGCGCTGCAAATTTTATGGCCTCCCCTCCCCCCACCACCTCCCTTCCGAAAGCAATTGTTCCGGAGGCACGAACTTATAATGACTTGTATATTTGTACGGGTTCTCGGGCGGTTTTCTTTTTTATCTTAGGCATTCTCGCCTGTTTTATTTGCCACTGTGTAAAAATGATGAGTTTTATATTGATAATATTGATTTCATTTCAGAGACTGGAGAAGAACTGACGATGAATCTTCTTAGAATTCAAGTTTCTTTTACGTTATTAATATTAACAGTTCTTAGAAAAACGATTCCATTTTTACAGCCTTTCAATTATTTTTACTTAAGGACCTAAAAAGTTTTAACTGAGAACAGAGCGTACATTCACCGAACGAGATAAATCGACGGGCGCAAAAATAATTAGCGATGTTCCATCGAAATAGAGTAAAACGTCAGTCGCAAAGCCTTCGCCCGTCGACAAAGAAAGCAAGCGGCGACGGGAAATAAAAGAGCAAGAGTCAGGATTACGTTTTCTCCCTTCCTCCCTCCCGCGAGGAAGAATTGAAATTAATTCGAGGATATCAGCCGGGCGCTCGACGCATTCTATTCACGGCACTTTACGCCGCCCGCGAGCACTTTGTGCGGGCGGCTTTTCACGCGAGCTCGAGATAGGAAAAAGGAAGAGAAAGAGCTCTGCACGCGCGGAATCGAGGAAATCTTACCTACGTCCCCGCCGCGACGCGAACTTTCTCTCTCGCGTTCCACTTCCGCCCCGTCGAGTCTTAAGTGTGGCTGTACACGTCAAACAAAGGGGTGCGTGGAATGAAAGGATCAGTCAGGTGGGCTCTTTATTCCCGCCGCGACTACCCAGGACTTGTTATTCAATTTTCCCTGATTCTTTCGTGATTGGGGATTAAGTGCCGTTCGAAGGTGTATACGCACTTTTTTTTAATTTTGTTTTTCTGCCGAAACGCGCGGCAATACGTATAGATAATGTAGAAACTTTAAGAAAAGTTCAGAGTTGAGTGATAAATTGTCAATTGTAACTTTTTACTTTCGTAATTTTGTAAGATAATGGGCGAAAATTAAGGGTTATAGTGTTATACAAATTTTTGAAGAAAATAAGTCCTTTTTGTGCTCAAAGAAAAAGTAGTTTGCTTAAATATGTAAAGGCGAGAGCCAAGTTTAAAAGAATGAAACAACTTTAAATTTATGTATAAGGACACTGTAATACTTCTATGAAATCTTTAAAAGATGTAAAAATCTTCTTGAAATTTCGAAGAAAGCGAGAAGTATAAAAGTTAATGTCCTTAAAGAAATAATTTATTCTTGAATTCATTGAATTCATCTTTGCTTGAATAATGAAATAAAATTATTCCATCATTAGATCAACCATCACTGATTCATTCAATTAGAACTTTATCTTGTAATAAATCAATTTATTACGGTCCTATACAATCTACAAATACTAGAGAATTTTTGGGTAGGAATGCCGGGGTTAATCCTCTATTAAAAATTTAACTGCGGCTTTTAAAGTAAGCCAATTAAAACTCAAATTCAATAAAAAGAGAAAAAGAAGGGGGGGAAAAGAGAGAAGAGAAAGGGAGACTTGCAAGGGGTAGGAAGAATGTCTGCGCCGGATTGCGAGTAATTAAAAGCTGTTTCTTATTACCGCAAAGCAGGTAGAGAACTGGTCGAACGTAATTTCCTCGTGTTTAAACTAAAGGAGGTAAGACGCGGCTTTTCTTCATGACAACTAAAGAAAGTTTTCCTTTGAAGATTGAGGAAATTACCCTACACCACCATTATCTTTCTCGCCATTCAGCGGGATCTTCACGTCATCGGAAAATTTAAAGCCGCGTATAATATCGTGTTTCGGATACCTGAATAACGTCAAAACTGGCTGTCAAAATTTGTTTACCTTAAATTTTCCGCGCACATCAAGATTTATCTGTCTTTAAGATTACGTTTTAAAATCTTAATTTTCAAATTTCAACCATTTATGATACAAAAAAATAGTACGTTCTCACATATTCTTTGAAATTAAGCGCCTAATAATGATAAATTCACGCGTCGAATCTTTTCCATGTGAATGCTCGCTTTGAAAGCATAGAGCCAAGGGGTGACTATGTAAGTAAAGTTTCATAGAAAGCGGGGAGCCTTGAAATGAAATGTAAGGTCTCGAGGCTTCTCTCCTGCGGTAAACCTCCCTTGTTAAATTAATAAATGCTTTTAATAATGAAACTTAAGATTCACGGCGTGCAAGGAAAAGCTTGAAGCGCGGTATTGAATTTCTCAGCGACATTGTGTTTTCAACACTCGCGGTGATACCTTCATTTTCGACTCGATTTATTACAGTGAGAATTTGGGCAAAGTATTGCACAGTTCTAGGCGTAATTTAATATTTTTCAATTTTTATTATTTTGGCTGACTATACGTGGGCTTTACTACTAGTTTTCAGTTTTTACTAAAGGTACATTTCTGAAAATGTTTTAATCACCTCAAACGAAATTTTATGAATACATGTGCCTTTTTTGTTCATTATTATTAATTATTATTAATATTACATATTAATAATATTGCATAAACGTTTATGTAACATAAATAATATATTATTAATATTTCATAAACGTATATAAATTTATTGAAGTGAGCGTACAAAGCAAAATCTTTTTAAAAATCTAGTCTTTTTTATTTAATTTAAAAAATTGAATAAATCAAAAGTTTTTTACGGTTTAACGAATTTTTTAATAAAATTTTTCGAATTCATGATTCATGTAAACGAGATTATTCAAATAAATCAAACATATTCAATTTGACGATTTAAAATGAGTCGAAAGATTGTGTACCGCACATTGAATTTCGTGAAAAGTATCAGAAAAGCTATAAAGTGTGAATATCATGCGATTTGAAAAGTTAGGCTAAGCAGAAACTCAATCTGTAACTGTCAACTAATTTTAAAGTTTTAACTTGAATGCAGTATACAAGTACTTTGATCAGGACCCCACTTATGATTAATGAAAATTAATGCTTTGGTGACAACTTACCGTCGTCAATTATGATTTGCATGTATCTTTTTAAACATGAAAAGGACAAGGAAGCTTTTTTTTCAGTTTTTATTCAACCTCGTATAATATTTATAAATATAATTCAGTTAAGAAATAACTTAATATTTCATTTGTAGCAAATAATCTAACGGAATCTTTTAGCATTCACTGTTGCAGACTGTGGTAGAGGTATGTCAGAAAAAACGTCAGTGTACATTCAACACTAGTCCAAAGATGGGCGATCCATGTCCAGACAAGCCAAAGTACACTGAGGTCCTTTACAAGTGCCGTCCTTGTAAGTATAATCTGATGAACATTTTTTCTGCGTTTTTTATTACATATTTATCTTTATAATAAAGCAAGAAAATTGTATTCTTTTTGTTTTTAATTTTTAAACTTCAGTTTGAGTTAGAAAAATAAAGTAAAATAAACTTGCTATACGGTCGGGATACAACTTGTTATTTATTTCTACAAAAAGTGACGTGTCGTTATCGAGAGATAAACGTGACTTCAAGCACCAGAATCGAATAATGGATTTGTGCGTATATAGATATCGTTATCGCGCATTGATACAAAAATAATTTCTTGAAATCCTTTAGTTTTATCTCATCGTAGATATTTCAATCAATGTCAAGTCGGACTATTAATAGCAAAAAATAATGAAAGCGACTTCTGTCTAACCATACAATAATTATTTACGAACGATAATTTATTTGATAGATTTAAAAAGGTTTTATCTTTATCTAGATGAGTTGCGTCATTTTATATTTTTAACGAAACGACACTGTTGTAGACTGTAATTTGATAAAAAGCATCAAATTTTACTTCTACTTTTTTTAACCAAAGAAAGTAGAACGAAGTTCATTCGATACATTTTCTCGTTGCAAAGTCCCGTAGCATAAAAACCTATCGAATTTCGCGCAAAAAACAGATAATGTTTCTCGTTACATCCTTCCAACGACCCATCCACAGCTTCGGGAATTAATCTCCACCACTCCAAAAAAAAAAAAAAAAAAAAAAAACAAGCCACCCTTCTAAAAAAAAAGGGCATATTGCATCGCGATCCTGCAGCTAGTTGTTCATTCCGGCGGCCCTATCGAGAAATAAATATCGCATCGACTCCCGGCGCATGTATATAGATATACATGTATATGCAGCAGCTTACATCCTGCGACGTCGCCTCGGCCGGGGATATCAGTTAAGTGAAGGCAGTCTCGCTGATATCCAATAGGGGGGTACTCCTTCGATCGATCCCCTCATTACGGATGCCGAGCGGCACGTCGGTGGCGCGCCGTTATACATACCGAAAAAAAAAGAAAAAAGTAGAAGGAGGCGAACGCGCGGACTTGCAAATTGACGAATTTACGTGGATTATGCGGAGCCCTCCGGGACAAGACGTTTTTCCGTCGGATATCATAACCGCCGATCCCCATCTCTGCTTGTGCATTATTGCCCAGAAGCGGGCATGAGCGCTTTTTATTGTGGGTTTTATTGTGAGTTACGAGTGCCGGGGAGCTCTTTCAATTAATAAGCCGTTTCCTCGCGTTCTGGGCAGAAATGTGGGTTTGGAATGAGAACGTTTGTCGTGATAAAAGTTTGAGATAAATACAAGGAATGAAATAACGTTCTGTTAAAAAATTGTTTATTTCGCTCGGGATTTGCAGGTTATAATTAATTAGTAAG
Source organism: Ormyrus labotus (assembly GCA_035582975.1). Taxonomy (NCBI): domain Eukaryota; kingdom Metazoa; phylum Arthropoda; class Insecta; order Hymenoptera; family Ormyridae; genus Ormyrus; species Ormyrus labotus. Next base: position 7,192 of record JAWWEO010018882.1, on the reverse strand, counting down.
TTTCAAATTTGCTGCTAATTGACGTTGTGCACGCACAACAATGAGACTATTCACATTACGTATTGGTTTAGAATAATATTGACATGACCCACTAATCGTCGCCCGCGGCACTGACGACGGCATCAACTCCCGACGCAACATTATAACTCCGAATATAAAAAACTTACAAGCCAAATAAACGATAATAACAAGACGTACAACTCCCTTCTCGCAGCCGTACCTCCGCCGACGATTCTTCTCCCCAGTCGATTAGCCTCCGCGGCGGTGGCGGCAATTAATAGCTGCTGACTCTTGCGCCCCGCACGTACGGCACGCCTCGCAATAAGTGACACGTGTTGTCGACAAATGAATTTGCGGCTGCGAGGCGGCAAGGCGACGCGACGGGGTCGCGCGCCGCCGCTGCATTTGGCATGCGTGATTCAGCGCTCTCCGCGCGCGCGCGCGCGCTTGTTAATCGTCATGTTTCGGCCGGGCACGCCATTACACCTGGGGCAATCACGGCCCTCATTCTCCTCGGTCCCCTTTCGCCGGGCAATTGAATTCGCGTTTCGGAGGCTCTCGGTTCTTTCGGGACTTGTTGCCGCGGCGGGGCTGAATTATGCACAACGCTTTCGGAATTGTACGATATCGTACGGGGGCCGGGGTATAATGAAAATTATGCTCTCGCGACCTTTCGACAGCTGGATTTAGTGCCTGTTGAGGAGAGGAATTTTCATAATTAGTCGGCTAATGGAGATGTATGGCGCGGTGTGCTAATTTTCTCGGTTGATAAATTATCGGCCGGTTGCTTTGATCGGAGTCATTGATTGATAAATATTTGTTGCACGAGTACTTTTTTTAAATTCAATTCTTCGTTTGTACCTTGGAGGATGAAAAGCGGCTTATCCTCCGTAATTTTTCAGATTAACCAAATGAAGCTTAAAAAGCGCAAGATTAAGCAGGAGCTTTAATTTGTGTTTCAATTAAGAAAGCATGCGCTTTTATTATATCTCGTTTTATTAAAAGATATAGAGATGCTAAATTTTATTTATTTCTGTATGCAGAAGAATTCATGCTTATGCAAATTACAAACGTCGGAGGAAGGAAAAGAAAAAAAAAAGAACACTGCCTGGCCCGAGAAAACGCGAGAAAATATTTGCATAACGAGCCGTAGAATATAACGCGCATTACTGCGCTTTAACTGTTTTCACTTGCGATTCGCAATTAATTGAAAAGAGTTTTAATTAATGACTCGAGTGCTGATTGGGAAACAGGAGCTTCGATGCATTTTGATGCGAAGGGGAAAATCTGGGTTTTGTTCGTAGTGCCCGTCGATAATTAATCTCATTGTTTTGTATTAAATTTAATCATAAATATTTAAGTCACTTGTTAAAATTCGAACGATGGTATTAATGGACTTTTCGGATGAAAATTCGCGAAAATTACCGCCAACTGAATTCCTAATTAATTAATCCTTAATAATTCATGAAAATATTTTCTAGGTCGTTTTATGAATTTCATCGTTTAGGCCTTAAAATTTGATATAAATATTTTTCATAACTGCACAGTATTAAGTTACATCTAGTGTTTATTAAATGCAATTATATATATTGAAGCAAAAAAAGGTACCAACAATTTAATTATAAAATAATAAACCATAAATTTAGTAAAATTAATGTACAATATAAATAATTTAATACTTTAATACCTCAAATAAATCACCTTCATTTTTCAAAATATTTTATGCAGATTTTCAATTATCGAAAGCCGTAGATCAAGCGGGCACATATAAAAAGAGGTGCTTAAAACAACCTGGCCGAGAGAGATATTAAAACGAAAATTGGCTGCGCTCTTAATTAAGATGCATCCCGGAGACAGTCTCTAGCCACAGGGACTCTAACTAAATTTACCGCTCGCTCGCGCTAATAAATAACGCGAGAGAACTCGAGATGACGAGTGGCGCTCGGAAAAAAAATGAATTTTCCCTTTAATTGACGGCTCGCGTCGCGTAAGGAAAATTTAAGGCGGCGGTGAAAGTGTAGCGATTCCCGGACAAACAAGTTTATGGATTTATAGAGCAACGACTCTGTAATTCCGCTTGTATACGAGAGAGAGAGAGAGAGAGAGAGAGAGAGAGAGAGAGAGAGAGAGAGAGCCGACCCAATAACATGCCGAAGTCGGCGAAGTTTCGGGTCCCAATAAATCAGCGACTCGATAAAACTGGACGGTAACACTTTATCTCAGGTATACACATAAGCTCTCTCCGGGCAAGACGCGGCCCGCACTCGTAAAAAACTTTTCGGGCTGTGTTTTGTAAACACTCGTCCTCCGGCAGGAGTCCCGCGGAGTCTACAAGTTTCTAAAAACGAATTGTATACCGCTCTCTCTCTCTCTCTCTCTCTCGTCGTACGTAAGTTTTCTATTTATTATTATGACCCCGTAAATCAGCCGATCGACAAGTGCTCTCATCCTTTTTTCGCGCACTCGAAGACAGCTGCTTTTTCTTAGAAATAATACGGGCCGTTCTGATATTTATTTTGAAGATAGCACCAGATAGGTTAGAGGAGGAGGTCGAAGGGAACGCGTTTTCCAGCCGCAGAAGCGCGAGTAAATAAAAAATATTCTGGAAAACGGGTGCAAGAAAAACGTATCCTACTTCCCTCTTACCTTTTATTTTTTCGTCGATTTTTTAACAACGCAACTTTCGTGCTGGTTTAACATTTCAAATGTTGCCCGAAATTAAATTTTTTATTCCACCTTTTACAGTGGAAGGGGTTAACTTTGCGGTTGCAAGCGATACAGCTAGACAAAATGAGGAATAATTCTGTTTCTTCCACGAACATTCTTCGAAATTTAAATAAAGGCCAAAAGTTACTCCCGCTTTCCAAGAAAAAATCACACGCCATCCGCCACCGCTAATCTATCTACCCCGCGGGGGGCTGTATCATTTACGTACTTAGACTTGCGGGTGCGACGCCTGTTTTATTAACGGCGGAGCGGCGTGCGCGAGACAGTTAGGCGCAAAACCCCCCCAAGTAAGACAGCCTTTGCCTAGTCCGTTTACGCGGGCGGAGGACAAAGTTGCGCGTCGTTAATAATTCCTCGGGCGGGAGAAGAAGCTGCGGATTTCGAAACGCACACGTTGCAGCCCTGACGCGAGTCGTGAATTATTTCTTATCTCTTGGCGAGAAAAGCTTTTACTCTCGCGGGCCAGATTTTGCGGAGGCGCGCGGCGATCGGATGAATCCCCTTGGCTTGCCAGGCGAGAGAGGGTTAGCTTTTCGATGCGCTTCCCTGTTGTTATATTCCTTCGACCCGATTTCGGAGTTGCATTATTACTTTGAGATGGGGAGCAGGTGCCGAGATTGCGCGCCGATAAGTGCCGGGGAATGAAGCTGCTGAATTAGATGAACTTTTTATAATGCAGACGTGAAGTGAATTTCTTATTGATCGGTTTCTTGGAAAAGTAAATTATTAAGATTGGAAGGAAGCTCGAGTATTAAATCTTGGGGGTAACACATTTCGTTATATATTGTTAATAGAACAGCTTCGAGATACGAGAATCGGATTAATTATTTAAAATCTAAATTATATTTAAGCTCTCCGCTAAAAAATTTAGATGTAACATATTTTATTTGAAATTCATTTTGTATTAAAATAAAAGCTTTTCTTAACGGTGCAGCGAGAGAGAGAGAACATTAAGCTATTAAATCATAAACGTTTGATAAAACTGACAAATCTAGAGCTTTACTGCCGGCTCTGAAATAGTATCATCGTGTATCTGCCGACGCACGTGTTACATGCAGTTACAACAGCTGAGCGACCTGATTGGTACTCGTACAGTACGCAGTAGATGACGTGCATTTTAATGCCCGTCATTTTCTAGCCAACTGTTTTCGCTATTAATGTTTATAGAACGACTAATGCAACAAAGAGTGTAATTATGATAATTGTATTATTGATGCCTTTAATTTGCATTAAATTTAGGTAAAGGTTTCTCCATTATGAAAAATCGTCTGTTTATAAATAATTTATAAATACTAAATATTAATATAATTATCTTGTGAGGTTTGGTACGGACGCCGATTAGTTCTTGAATCGTCTTTTATTACTATCGTAGATAAAGTAAACAAGAATTCCGCGGAATAACAAATGACCGTAAAAGCCTTGATAAATATAAAGCTTTATTTCCTTTAACCGGGATGCTCGCTTAAAAGTGCATTTTATCTACTTACAGATGAATTCAGGAGTAAAGTGGCGTGCGAAAATGACGTCATCAATCTCTACTGCATCCCGAACTACAGGGTTGCGATCTTCAGTGCCTCCTTCGGTAGAACCAAGTACGAGTCTCTCCAGTGTCCGCAACCCAGCGGAGTCCAAGAGCAAAGTAAGTATACAGCTCTATTTAGCCTGTGGCTTTCTAGCAAATTTGTTTCCGAGGAAATCTCCCCCGCTTCAATTTAATCAGATTAACTTTTCTCTTCTTCTTCTTTTTTTTTTTTTGTAGAAATTTTCCTAAAATATAGGGGATGTATTCCGTTCTGGTTAGATAAACAAAATTGGAAGCTTCTTAACTGTGCGGGGCTTCTGCGATCGATACCGTATGCGATTTTAAAAATCGCGTCGGACGGAATGTATTATTGATTAATTCGGCACGTGAATAGTTTGCGGATAAAGGAGCTCCTTCTCTCGATCGCCGCGAGGATGTAACGACGGAGCTCTTATCCGCTAAAAGGGTTGCATTTTTCTCTCGGCGAATAATTCCCGGTAGTTCAAGTGGAATAATCGCCGGGGATTCTCCGCGCGCAAACTTCTATTTTCTAATGAACGCAATTTGTAAGAAAAATTGAAGCGAAAGTTCGCGGCACCGAGAGAGAGAGAGAGAAGATTAGCTCTCGGCCGACGTCGAATCCGAAAACTTAAATTTTTAATAAAAAACGTCCATTAATCTCGTCCGCCGCGTCTCCGCGCCTTTCAATCAAAATAAACGAATCCCAGGCGGCTCCCGCGCTGCGTGATTAATATCGGAAAAAATGAAGATCGTTAGCCAAATGACACTCGAGGCTGCGGGTGGGCCCCCGAACCGTCTCATCGCGAATTCTGCCGCGTCATATACCGTAACAGATGTTAGAGATTAAAGGGAATTTTTCATTATAAACTTTTCCTTATAAAGTTCGCCGGGAGAAAGTTTTCAGGCTGATTTTGCCCTAAGAGTCGCCGATTTTTTTTTCGAATTCCCGAGCTATCTGGTGTAATTAAACGCGTACATTTGCTCTCGCCGCGGAGTCACGTCCTCCGTAATGTATCAATTATTTTTGCGCATTAGCTTCAGCTTCGGGTCGATTTACCACCACTTGATGGAAAAAATTGCCGCATTAAATTTTATGCAAGGTATAATAAAAATGTTTTTATGCATTTGTTAAAAGCTACTTAAATCATAAAATCCAGCGGAAGCGTCTCTAATTCTTTACGTAAAGTAGCAGATTCATTTGTTGAGGAAGGAGCGAGAATTCCCTCGAATCTTGAAACTAAAGCTTTAATTCAGCGTAATCTTCTACGTGACCCGTCCTTTATCCCCGCCGAGCTTAAAAGCACAGCGCATCGCGTAACCTCGAAAGTGCATCATTGAAATCGAGCAATTAAATCGCCCCGGCGTAAAAGTCGACCCCTCCCGCGCCTTATGGTCGCCGGTTTATCATCGATTTCCAGCTTCTCGAGCTTGGCATATATAAAATTTTCCGCGGCCGCGCGCCGGTCGCCGTGAACGCAGCTTTATACGAGGAGCCTCGCGGACAACGTCTTTGGCGACAGCGGCATTGCTCACGGATGACCGTCTATTTCCGCGTCCTCAATTACAGGCCCTCGCCGCTGCCCTCTTTCATCTTCCTGCGTGCTCCTCTTTTTGCTCTCGTTTCTACGACGCGTTTTCTCGCTCTCGCGTTTAGGCGAGCGTTTCGAAGCGTCGTAAAGGAAAGGGCGAGGCGTTCCTTAAAAGTCACGCGAGAGCTTGCGACAATATTTCAGTTCTTGCCATTGCTCGAAAATACGGAATGCACTTTGTAAGTTTAATAAAAAAAGATTTAGGTATTTGCTTTGTAATGCGTATACGGAGAGCTTACTTTATTGCGCATGGTAGGGTAATTAAAAAAGAATAATTGCATTTGCGCAGGTGGTATTTTATGAGTACTTTGTAGCTACGTCGGCGATAACTGTGTTAATTATTATTTAGTGGCAGACGTCCATTGCAGTATCAATAATGATGCAGTATTAAGAGCAGCATAATGTAAAAAAGATATTTTTTAATTCTTGAAAGAGCTAAAAATTTAAAAAAAAAAAAAAATGCGTCGGCAAAAAGCTTCTCGCCGTTGAAAGACTTTAAGGCCATTTCCCGAGTACCCGAAGAAAAACGAGTGGTTACACATAAATGTTCGATATCTCACGTCGGCAATTCTGACGGCTTATCGGATCGGAAGAGCACACATAAAGAAATCGAGCCCGGAGTCGGAGAAATTCAGCTATTTCTATTTGACGTAACAGTCTCCCTGCCTCCCGTCAGAGGTCATTACTTTCTCCCTCGGCTTCGTCCTCTTAAGTTGACACGGGAATCACGAAAAGGGATGACGTCGGAGACTACTCTCGTCAAGCTTCCCTCCCCCCTCCACCCCTCTTTGAACCATTCTATTATAAGTAACGTTTGTCGTTCTCGTCGTTTCCCGAGATGAGGGTCTCGTCAACGCATCGGGCTCCGCGATTGGAAGCTCCGGCCGGGCTATGGATTTTAATCGCGATCGTGGTAACTTAGCCTCGATGTGCTTTGGATACCCTCGGAGAGCGGGGGAGGTTATTTCTTGTTTAGTTTTGGGCCCTCGATTTGAGGAGCGACGGGGGAGTAGAGATATATATCTTTGCCGGAGTCTATTGCTAAGGAGTCAATCAAGCGAATGGTGCATCGACGGTGGCTGTTGCTCGGTTTTCGGAGAGCACTGCTGAGAATCAGGTCGTTTAGTACATTTTAGGATGGAGAATCTGGAGAGGTCCTTGCTCTCGTTTAACAGTATTGATTACATCGTTTTAGTTATTTTCACGATTCAAATTTGTATATAGTTAGGTTACTACTGAATCCTTGCGACTACATGAATACACTGAAAAAAAAAATTAGTAGTTTCAAGTGAATATTTAGTTGAAACAACTAAATTATTTCTTTAAGGGGTGC